>JBBPTP010000090.1:0-39149 GCA_038094195.1 Pulveroboletus aff. carminiporus | reverse complement strand
CTGTTACAGGTGCACTCTACGCTATAGTGCATTACGACTACTGAAACTACAAGCACTACGGATACGGACTACGGACTAAAAATACGGACACTCTTAAGTTTTATCTTATCAGTACCGGACTTACTGATTACTCTTTATTTTCACATCTTCACATGTGCACATAGTCACATGTCACTTATTCACCATTTCACGCTTCACGATTATCACTCTTGATGGAGTCACGCTTCACGATCATCACGACCCCTATTCTTATGAGTCACGATCATAGACGAACCACACCTGATGCTTGAGGCATAAGGCTATGTCTTTCATTCTACCACATCTATGTTTCTTATTCACATTAGATCCACACCTTGATATCTCTAGATGAGGCATCCATAGATACAAACACTAGTAGAGTATATATACGACCCATGTAGAGCCAGAAGACTCTAACCAAGTCTTCCTGGAGTTTCCCCTATTAACAATACGAACTATTATCACTCCACTTGTGTTCCCCTTGCTAGGGTTACCACTACTATGGCAGACGTTGCCTATGCGTAAGAACATGCATATAAGAAGATCCGGACCATAGAAGGCTGTGCCTCTGTAGGCAGTCCATATACAAAGATATACGAAGCCCTTGGTAAAGGATACCACAAGAGTAACAAGACACTTCTCTTGGGCAACTACTATTGCCTCTTGACGGCTACGCCTCAGGGGTTTAGGGTTGTTTCACCTACTACCCTAGCTGCTGCTGCGGGTTGTTGTGATGGGCACGTCGATACTATCATTGTCCATCGTCGGGGCAGTTGGTGAGCATTGGAAACTCAAATGGACATGGTTGAGTGGCAGACAAGGTACTAGATCGAGCGGTAGCACTTAGAAGACCACAGTGAAGGTGGACACACCCACCATTGTCGTCATTGTCGCTGTCATCGTTGTTGTGGTGGTGGTGGGCGCACATCTTCATCGTTCTACACCACTGCAGGGCCTTCGATTTCGCTCTTGCTGTGATGAATTATCAGGTCCGAACGAATATGGTTGGTGGTTGGCACAGCTTGGGTGGCTGTTGAACGTTGAGGCTTGAACGGATACGGGAGTGGCAAGTACAATATGATGTCAATGAGGACGCGATGGTATTGTGGCTTGTTGTTCAGATACGATTTAGGGTGGGCCGATTGGTTGACTTAGCGCTCCAAAGCTACTTGATACTATACGCGAGTACCACTAGTGCTGTATAATTACCTAAAGTGTGGTAGTGGGATTTTGCTGACAAGTTACAATGGCCCGAGCCACACTCACATCGAACAATGCCCGACACTAACACCATCTATATATCTGACATTGGATTATCAGAACAGGGTCCCATTCTGACATAAGCAGATCATGTGTTATCATTTATGCGACATCGTTGTTGCGTGACGGAATGTCCAATCGGCTTTGTCAACCATTCTCAGATCTCTGCAGTTCTTGTGATGGGGTGGGGGGGTGTAAGAAGAATCTTGGTAGGATGATATCCGTGCGGGAAGGCAACTGTTGAACAGCGACGACTCCCCAACCCAGTCCAGTATAGCCTTGGTGTCACGTTCCCGTGTACGATTTCTTGCAAGAGAAGTCCCAGGGCAACTTCGGGATCACGATACTCGGGGATCAAATCGCTGCTGAAGATCCCAATCAGGGCATATGCGATATCAACTTTCACCGTAGCGTTGCGACTTGAGGCCAGACGGAGCTTGGCTCGAGCGCCGAGCGATTCTGGAGAGAAGTCGACCAGGGTACCTTGGGCAATGTCGATGGCTTCTGCCAGCTCCCGCATGATGTAGGGCGATTCCTTGTGGTTGTGCCGAGTGTCCCCTCGGTAGAGTTGCCATTCCCTGTCGTAAAAACGGATGTATTTTGGGGCGAGGAGTTCTTGGAGTGTCCAGACCCGTGTCATCCACCTGTTATTCTTGAGAATGGATGGTGTGGATCCACGGGCGAGGAGCACGATAGTAAGAGCTGATTCCTTGTACCAGTTGTACATGGATCGTATGGACTTCCTATAAACTGTTTCGATTGTTTTGTCAATGCAACAGGTATCACTCCACGCCCATAGATATCCTTCGGGATCATCCCGAACTGTCTCACAGAAACGGCGAAGCTTGAGCCTTAGCGGGTCTGGATCGAAGTTATAGACCGATTTTTCAGATAGATCTTGAAATGTGGGTTCGTTCCCTTCCCAAGTATGCGAAAACATGACGTAGCAGAAATATCTTGCTACCACCTTCTTGACGCGGTTGGAGTCCAACTCCGTGGACATGGATGAGACAAGTTCGTAGAAGATGAGTCCTTCCTTGAACATCTGGATACGTTTGGTTGCATCACAGAGATTCCCAGTTCTGACATCAATGAGTACGAGTGGCGATATTTCGCGGATAATATCGATTTGTTCATCGATTTTTTTAACCGTCTCGGCAGGTGCAACGTATTTCGTACGCAACTCTACGGAATTTAGTTGAAACATGATTTTCAATCTATGTGCAAAGGAGACTTACGGCGGATACTTGGATCAGTAGACTTCTCCATCTTTGTGACCACCTCGCCCAATGTCTCACTCGCCTCTCGATAACGATGAAGGGCGTGCAATGCAACGTATCTTTTCTTGTATCCCCATGGACATAACTTGTCCATGTTGATCGCCTGCAAACATTCTACATTCAAGACCGTCTGGTGAGGAAGAGGCGAAGACTTTACCTGATCGGCGTCTTCCAAGGCATCATGCCACAACTCTTTAACGGCCTTCGCCTTGCTCCGTTTAATAAGCAGTCGAGCGGGACCAGGCGGATAACGACCTATCAAGGCCAAGTCTTTCGTATTTGCTCCATCTGCTACATCATTGGCCACTTCTATTGCAAAAAGACACTTTCTCGCGAACTCTGGAACACACCAGATGAGCAAAAGGTATGAACATGTTGCACACAAACCTACCCGATCCACAATCAATAAGCCGAGACTCTGGGCAAAGATCCAATGACACGGAGTACCAAGTGATGGCATCGTCATACTTCCCATGGCGCATGGCTTCGTCACCTAACTTCACTAAAAATACGTCAAACAAGCAGTGGCCAGTTCCGAGGTCCAAATACTTGCCACTGAGCCAACCGAGGTCCGCCTTCCTCGCTCCATCCTCTTCGTCGAGGCGATTCTCACTTACTCGGAGAAAGTCCATCACCTCTCGCGAACGTCCCGATGCAAATAGGGCTTGACATATTAATTGCTGAACCATGTACCTTAGACCACAGACATCCCAACCGAATATCTTTTAAGAATAAATAAAAGTGCGTCAATGAATGCATCAGGCACCAGGCGCAAGTAGATGCGTCTTACCAGAGGCATTACCATTGCTTCTGGAACGTGAAGAAACGGATCGAGACGAGGTGCATTCGCTAAAAGTTGTAGGCCCTCGTTGTGTTCCCCTCTTTGTATGCAATGCTCTGCCAGAAGCAATAGCTTACGTGTCTGTGCGAATGCATGAGGTCCTACTGGTTGAGGTCTCGCGTAAACACGTACTTTTACCCATGGACAGGAGTCCATGTTTGCTAGTGGGAGAAGCTTAGCGAGCTCTGTCCCGTGATTTAGTCTTTCACGAAGCTGTGCCTCAAACAAAATAACGGACTAGAATTTACAAGTTGAGAACTGAAAGGCTTCACAAAATGTGCTCTCTACCTTGACACACTCAACGAAATCCTTGGCGCTACCATGGTGGACATATCCAAAAATGACCGCCGCTTCCCGTTGTTTTCCTCTCCTGACAAGCGCCATTGCCTTAGCAACATGGGCTATCGGTGGGATCTGCCTATCATTAGTCTTTCCGGAATCAGTGACCACACCCTGGTTGGAGATAAGAAACTGGTTCACCATGATCTCTTCAGCGTCGCTTAATGCGCCGTCTAAGTTCCCTCGTCGTACTCGAACGAGTGCACGGTTGGCACGGGCATAGCAAGTAAAATCATGGTAGCGTGCATCTTCGATTTCTTCTGATAGGATGTGCTCTACTTGCTCCAGCTTTCCAACTTTCCAAGCTTCGTACGCAGAAGGACTGACATACGTGAACTGTCCAAGGTGTAGTGAGTATAAACAAAGCGAAGTAGAAATGCCAGCCATACATATTCCGAGGGGGCCAATAAAGGAGCGAAGCGCTAAAGAAGGCGTTGAAACGATGAACCAGTGAGAATTGCATCGGCTTACATGAGAAGTAGGCCGCATCAACAACTAGAGAGAGGCTTCGTTTCGAATCACCTCCAACGCTGGCCAGATAGAGGTTGTTTGGCGAGATGGAAACTAAAACACATCGGCTGTGCGAGTAAAGGGGTTTGCGTGCAGGGGTATCACAGATATCCCAGATGTCAACCGTTCGTCCGGGGGCTGAGAAAGAGATAAGAAACTGATCACTATTGGAGACATAAAGAGAGGTTATAGAATCATCCCCGGGGCGAGGCTCTACGACTTTTGAGAAGGGCTTTCGAGTGATCGTATCAAAACAACTGATTGAACCGTTAGAACAGCCAGCAAATAACCGTCGGCCATCACTGGACCAAGCGAGGGAGTGTGTGGGTGAGCCATTAACTCGGATGGATGCCAACTGATCTCCGGTCCGAATGTGCCAAATTCTGACACTGCAACCCCAGTGAGCACAGGCCGATGCAATATGGTTGCCAGTTGGTGAAAACCTGACAGATGAGACCGAGACTGAGTCGCGATGCGTCAATGGACTCAGTACCGGAGAAAATCCGAGCTCCTCCATTTTCCAGATTATAACTGTCCCGTCGTTTGCCCCGCTTGCGACATGCGAAGATACGGATATGTCCAGGGCCGTTATCATCCCCCCATGCCGCCCCACTGCCTCGCTTCGCTTTTGAAGGTTTATGTCCCAAACAACTATCTTTCCATCCATGTCCCCAGTGACAATCAATATTCCGTCCTTTGAAGAAGTGATAACATTCGCTGCGATGCCAAGGTTCATCGGCGGCTCCTGCTCTCCCCGGTCTTTTATATTCCAGACTTGGATTATTTTTTCACCTTGCAGGCAAATACTATGTGCTTCCCGCCGGCAAGGAAGATCAGGGACGTCACCTGCCCTCTGGGTCCGTCTATTCGACACAATACGTCGTCTTTCCGTGAGGTCAAGATCATTCGTGGTCATTATTATCCATGAACGAAACAGGCTCCCCGTTTGGGGTTTCTATACCGTGAGTTGACGCTCCATCCCGTGATACTGAACCCTCGCTGTGAGTACGTTGTATTGGTTCTGCAATTATGTCGCGGTTTAATAGGCTAGGACGAAGAAACGGATTGCTTACATTACCCTCTATTAGTTCCCGTCGTTTGTTGCCCCGTCTGGATACATACAGAAAGCAAACGAAGAGTAGCAAGGCGTATACTAGGATTCGGAGTAAGTTGTCCTTAGGTCGTTGAGTGGAGCATTCAAATTGTCCACAGCTTCCCAAACGCAATTCTGCAGACATGAGCCTTGGAGAACACCACGTTGATAAACATGTACAAATATTGCTCAACCGCCCGCTCAATTGGAAACAATGAGCCCAGGGCAATCCAACCTGTCTCCATGAGCGACACCCTCCAGGACGTATATGCAAGAAACCTGCAACACGCCGACTATGGATACCCCCTGCGAATGCCAGAGCCAATGAGCACACTCCCACAAAAGTACCAAGACGAAGGACTTCAGGTCGGGGATGTTGGCGTTGTCGACAGCAGGGGCCAGTTCGACGTCCTGTTTAACATCTGCAGACACAGAGACAACCCTCTCCATGATTCTCGCGGAGTCCCTGAGAACTTCCAGCCCGTTCAGCATGGTGAAGTCAAGTTCAGTGACAATGCAATATCTGCTGGGCCAATCCACTCTCATGGCATTAAACAGGTCCTGCAACCCAACAAACCAAGGTATTCCTTTTGCAACCGTCAGTATATTACATTCTTATGGACAGCGTTACTACAGGCCAGTGGACTATGAATTCGACTCATCCACCCCTTCCGGCGCTATTCTTATACTACCACACGGGGCTATGTCCGTCGAGCTCCTGTCATCAGAACAGTTTCGCGAGTTAGCAACGAAGAGCGCGCTCGACTGGTATAGGTTTGCCAAAAAGTGCTATGGCGTCCAGCATCTCGATCGCTCGCTTTATCTCGTCACCGGCTTTTACAAAGCTCGTTCCTGGACTCTCGGTTCATATAGCAACCCCACAGACGTCACGGGAAAAATCTTAGCGCGAAGAGATGACAACAATCCTAATGTCTACCTACTGGAATTTGCGTTTCCCGCAGATCGTCGCCACAGTGGTGGCGTTGACGATAGCAGGAGTATCAGTCAAACCGTTTTCATAACCGGCTTCAGGATTACAGTCAGCAGTTGGCTACCGGATCCTGTAGTTTTGAAGGTCACGGAATCGGAATCCGCCTGGTCCATACTAGTTCATTTGTTGATGGCCTGCCTGAACCGGCTACGCAATTTTTCAGGCGATCACAAACAACGTCCTGCAATAAGTAAGCTACGAAGGTGGTCGCTCATGGATCACCTGATAATCTGTTAACGACGAACAGGTGTGGAAGACAGTCCACAATTATCCCAGGTTAGCCTCATGATTGCATTCGCCTGGATTCAAATCATTGACTCATCCTTCAGCCCTTTCATCCGGCTGACGTCATCAACCGTTTCCTCCTAAGCAAGGTTCGTCCATCGTGGTAGCGTTGCCGCGCCATACTACTTTGGATTTCTTACGACGTTGGTCAGCAACCGGATGCCAAAGTTGCTATTATGCATGACAACCAATGGATGGATATGATGAAGGTAGTTCGCCATGGCACTTTCACCTTATGTCTTACTCCTCCACTAGGAAGGATTGACTCACGAGGACCTTCTCCGGGAGGACCGTCTCGGAACATTCTTAACACGACGTTATGTCATTTCTGTTGACTCAGAACATGAAAACAGTAAACTTATGATCGTTATGGTCACTAGTTGCTACTAATTAATCTTCAGCTACAGTATTTCTGCGAGGTGAAGCGTGCGTCTCGTTGTTTCACATGTGTTCGGGGACGCTTCAAACTGTTTTGACAGAGATGGCACGAGGAATTCCGTTTCCCCTATCATTAACCAACATGTCCCATCTCCCGAGCTCAAGGATTTAATCCCACCTACTCCTGATTCTCAGGTGTCATCCCCTTCTGCATCCAAATTTGAAATTTCACCTCCTACGCCCTCACTCCACGGGCCACGTATTGTCATTACACGCGCGTGCCCATCTTTTAGAATCCTTGGAGAAGCCTGACCATTATCCCCTAGGTATCCGTGCTCAAAATATACCGTCTGGGCTAAAGCGGATCCCGATTGGATTTTATGTCCTAGTCCAGTTTGATGACGCCCAACGAAGGACTCAAAATAAGTCTGTGCGGTTGAACGCAAGTATCATTGAATGGGAGGACGAGATACTACTGCAAGTTCATCATTTTTTTGCCTAAATACGGTCGTTGACTATTCCTAGGCCTTCTGAAGCGTTTGGCAAGATCCGATTCACAGTTTATGCTTCCTTCGAATTGGAACCTATGCTAGGATATGGAGAGGTTCTCTATACGTCAGAAATTTGTGCAGAAGAGTTGACTGGTGGCACATATTGTAAGTGGACCCTCTCGGCATGACGCATTAATATTGACTCCGATACAGTAATCGCGTTCCCTCAGGGAGAGCTGGGAACCGCAGCACCCGATCCCTCGCTGCTAATTACTCTGGGTCGATGGTATTCTAACCGCCTGGCGATACCACCAAGCGACGGCGATAGTAATGTAGCTACACCTGTGTATATTCATTTCCATTGGGTGACCATTCGTTAGCAGTTGGGCTCGGAAGATTCCTTGATCATTATTCGCGAGACGAATTTAGGGCAAGAAGCTCTTCTCCGCTACTACAATAAATACCAAAGGGAAGACCTTGAGAATGCCGTTCAACACTTTGAGTGTGCTTTGTGTAACTGCCCTTCAACACACCAATGTCATGCGGCGGTGCTCGTCAACCTTGCAAAGGCGAAGTTCATTGGCCATCAGATTAACCCAACAAACGCAAATCTCGACGAGTCCATCCTACTTTATCGACAGGCACTCGATCTGCGTCGTCTTGGTCATCCAGACAGACCGGCCACATTACTACAGCTCGTTCAGATACTGTTATTTCGATACGAGAAGCATGGATGCGATGAATCCGTTGCAAACCAGATCAACGAACTCATGAGCGAGTCCCAGGACTTCCCTGAAGATAGTCACGAACGCCGAGCTGCGGACCTCGCGCTTGAAACGCTCGAGCGATGCAGAGTCGTAAACTCTGGAAAGTTGGTCGAACTCGGCGAGCTGATCCAGAAATTGGGACATAGCTCAAAGGTACCTCCAGACGGCTACTTTGACAGGCCACAACGATTGATCAACCTCAGCAACTCCCTCAAAGCTCGTTTCGAGCGCCTCGGTGACGTGGCGGACTTGGATGGTGCGATTTCGGGGCTGAGGGATGTGGTTGAACTCACCCCTCACGGCCACCCTGAGAAGCCCGCCCTTCTTAACAACCTCAGTGACTCCTTCATCATTCGTTTCGAGCGCCTTGGTAATGTGGGGGACTTGCAGGATGCAATTACGATGCAGAAGGACACCATTGAATTCACTCCTCTTGGTCACCCTGACAGGCCCAGCTATCTTGACAACCTTGGCAGCTCCTTCATCATTCGTTTCAAGTGCCTTAGTAATGTGATGGACTTGGAGGATGCAATTGCAACACAGAGGGATGCTGTTGAACTCACACCTCTTGGTCACCTTGACAGGCCCAGCTATCTTGACAACCTTGGCAACTCCTTCATCACTCGTTTTGAGTGCCTCAGTGATGTGACAGACTTGGAGGATGCAATTGCAGCACAGAGGGATGCTGTTGAACTCACACCTCTTGGTCACCCTGACAGGCCCAGCTATCTTAACAATCTTGGCAACTCCATTACTTGTTTCAACCACCTTGGGTGACATAGCAAATCTGGAGGACATGATTTTCAGGTAGAATGCCATGAGATCTATTAATAATAGACTCTGTCAATCATCTGAGTGAATGGCTGAGAAGAAAGCATGTATTGAACTTGAACCACCTTATATATGACCATTGATTATGGCTGGAATACTACATACATATGTGCTGAATAGACTTGTAACCTCTCATAGATGGACTAGTCACCAGTTGATGGGCTGAACTGGTCATATGCTGTGTACTCCAACACTCCCTTTTCAATGAACATGTGACAAGACAATGCTATCTGTTAGGGCACAAATGTCCGGCTTTCTATACTTATCGAGTATCATCGGAGTTTGACAATTTTGGCGATGAAGGAGCTTCCGATGTTGGCTTTTTCGGCTCCCAACCTCTGAGTCATCCCAGCCTATTGAAAGCCACAGACCAGCTTCACCTACAGCATACGGATATCACCAATCCCAATCCAGCTTAACCATGGATTTGAATGTGTACGTACATTGGGATCCTTCACAATCCTCTCAGGCATGGCTGAACGTGGTTTTAGGGTGAAAAATGTCACCGTTAGAGGTGGGTTTTGTCACGTTCACCCTCATGTGTTCTTGTAGACTGACCTTGTTCAGACGTCGAACTTCGCCTTCGCCCTCAGACCAGCTCGCATAAACTTATAGCGAGGCAATATCGCGTCCAGTTTTCCGTAGGCGATAAGCTCAAGTCGACGAAGAACGCCACAAAGAAAAATAATTGCACTTCTTGGGATGATGTATTCTATTTGTGGGTAAATATGCGTTGTACTACGCTAGCGAACTGATCCTTGTTAGTGATGGGGACGATCATACTGTTTTTCTTGCAACCGTTTACAGGAATCATTGCAACCCGTTCAAGGAGGACGAAATCGTTGGAAGCCTTACAGACACTGTCGGTGGGGTATTGGCAAAGTCGAAGAGTGGCGGTACGAAGATACTCTACATAACTTGTTGCGATTTACTGACACGATCCACCCCGATCAAAGTGCTTGAGCTGCCTCTTGATGAGGGTACTTCCAATGCACCTGTTTCAGGAATCACGATCAAGTTCACCTTGACTGTTGCGCCGAGTGGGGAGATTAGTGCAAGCGAACTTCAAGCTACCGATGCTATCAAAAGAGCTACAGAAACTGTCAATTTACTTGGCCCGACACCAGAAATCGTCGGTCAGGCAGATTCGGCAATGAATACTACCACAAGTGTTACGACAGAGCTTCAGACATTCGAGAAAACATGGGGCGTTTTATTACAGAGGATGGCATCGTTTAACAAGATCGTGGCCGGGGTTGCAGAGGTATGTGATATTCAGCGTCTTCTTCTGCCTCGGTCTGAATGACCGGTAGATTCATCCATATACATCGCTTGCTTGGTCTGTGATATCCGCTGCCGATCAGGTTGGTCTCGGATTATTCGGGATCCTGCACTAATACTCATCCCCACGTAGGTGCTCGTCAATCAGAAGAATCGCGACGACAGAATCATTCGCTTAGTAGGAACGATGAGCGACGTCTTTTCATTCGTCGAGGACGCCGATCCGTTGAAAGTAGTTAAGGCGCATAGAGAGCCCATCACGCTTTTGATCCAGCAAGTTACGGAATGTGGATACTTCATCGCTGAATACGCCAAGCAAAATAACTTTTGTTGGTCGCCGTTCCGTTGACAACATCTACTACTTACTCTCATTCTAGGGATTCGGACGGCGAAATATACACTCACCGATATCGACGGAAGGATCGCGGATTATGAGAACAAGTTGCGAGACCTCAAGACTGCATTCTTGGAAGGAGTTACATTGCAATCTGGTGTGACTGTCTTTCGTATGATGAACATCGTACAGAATACCGGTAGGTCCCACTTCTCGAGATTACGCCGAGTTACTCACCAGCAATGATACAGCGGAATCTATTGACCTTAACGACATGCCGTATGCTTCTGGAGCTAGATATGTACAGGAGAAGCAGTGCCTTCCGGGGACCCGAGAGGCCATCATGGAAGAAATCTGCGATGTTCTCAATGATCCTGGAGAGAATGCCCCCAGGGTGTGCCTTCTCACCGGCGTCGCAGGTTCGGGCAAGTCCGCCATCGCGCACTCGATCGCGCGATTGTACGATGGACAAAAGAGACTGGGCTCGTCGTACTACTTCGTTCGTAGTGACGTAGCGAAGTGCAATGCACAAAATGTCTTCAGTACCATCTCGCGCGACCTCTCCGACCACGATCCTCAATTCAAGTCTGCGCTTTGGGAGGTCATGAAGAACAATCGGGCGCTTCTCACGTCTGCATCGCCAGCAGAACAAATCAAGCAGCTCATCATTATACCCAGCAAGAAGATCGATTCCATCGGGCCGTTGATTGTCGTGATGGATGCCCTTGACGAGAGTGGCGAAAGAAGAGATCGCCGACAACTCCTACACGTCCTCTCACACCAATTTACTGAAGGCAAACTTCCTGCCAACCTTCGGTTCCTCATTACGACCCGTCCCGAGAAGGACATCCTGGACGCGCTCCCGGCTGGCCAGCAAGTGGGTCACATACATCTAGGGAATGTTCCACAAGCCACGATCGACGACGACATTGGCAAGTTTATCCATCACTCTCTGTATCGGTACACAGAACTCGAATCCTGTTGGCCAAATGGGCAATGGTGTCAGCTTCTTGTGGGACAGTCGCAACGTCTTTTCCAATGGGCATCCACTGCCTGCAAGTTTATCAGGGGGGACGACACTGGTGGTCTTGAGCCAAGCGAGCAGCTCGAAATACTACTGCGAACTGACAACATATCTGACGTACACCCACTAGATAGCCTGTACGAAACTATATTGCGTCAGCTGTTCGCTGTGGTGGATGCTCGGGAGAGATTTCGGGAGGTGATGGCAATCATTCTTGCACTGAAGGAGCCCCTATCTCTCAGTTCTCTCAGTGCTCTCCTTCGTGAGGAACTAAAGGTTCGAAGTATTATCAAGGCTCTCGGGTCGCTGCTAGATGGAGTGCTTGATGAAGAGAGGCCTATCCGACCCCTCCATACATCATTCCGCGACTTTTTACTGGACGAGCATCGGAGCTCAATGTTTCATGTCAACATCTTACCACGTCATCACGTCCTTCTCAGCTGTTCCCTGCTAGCTTGCATGTCCAAGAAACTTGGGTTCAATATATGTGATCTCAAAGACTCCCGACTACGTAACACCCAAGTCCCCGGCTTGACGAGCCGACTGACCAAGGCCATTCCCCCCCATCTTGCATATTCATGCCAATATTGGATGGACCACATGCAATATGGAGAGTGTAGTGTTGATTTACTAGACAATGTCACCACATTCTTCAAGAACATTTTCCCATTCTGGCTTGAAGCCATCAGTCTCCTCTCCCTCTCCTCTTCTATGTCATATATCTTAGCTGCTGTAGAGAACTGTGATATCTTGACAAAGTGGGCTAAGGTGGGAGTCATTGTGATGACAAAAAGTATAGATTAATCATAATACTACCAGGGCCATGAGATTGCTACATTGGCATCAGAGGCAATCCAATTCATCCAGATGTTTGCTCCAGCCATCACAGAATCTACACCCCATCTTTATTTGTCAGCTATACCCCAAACACCACCCAGTTCAGCACTCTGGAATGTATGGGATGGTCACCTTCAAAATCATGCTTCAATAATTCTAGGGGATCCAAACTGGCCAGTAGAGATTCATACTTTGCAGGAGCACACAAGTAATGTCTATTCTGTTGCCTATTCACCTGATGGCAGCCATGTGGTCTCTGGCTCTTGGGACAACACCATTAGTATATGGAATGCAATCACTGGTCAGTGTGTGGCAGGTCCATTTCAGGGGCATACAAACCATGTTACCACTGTTGCCTATTCACCTGATGGCAGCCATGTTGTCTCTGGCTCTTGGGACAACACCATTAGGATCTGGAATGCAATCACTGGTCAGTGTGTGGTAGGTCCATTCCAGGGGCATACAAACCATGTTACCTCTGTTGCCTACTCACCTGATGGCAGCCATGTGGTCTCTGGCTCTTGGGACAAGACCATTAGGATCTGGAGTGCAATCACTGGTCAATGTGTGGCAGGTCCATTCCAAGGGCATACAAGCATTGTCAACTCTGTTGCCTATTCACCTGATGGCAGCCATGTGGCCTCTGGCTCTTGGGACAAGACCATTAGGATATGGAATGCAATTACTGGTCAGTGTGTGGCAGGTCCATTTCAGGGGCATACAAACTATGTTACCTCTGTTGACTATTCACCTGATGGCAGCCATGTTGTCTCTGGCTCAGAAGACAAGACCATTAGGATCTGGAATGCAATCACTGGTCAGTGTGTGGCAGGTCCATTCCAGGGGCATACAAACCATGTTACCTCTGTTGCCTACTCACCTGATGGCAGCCATGTGGTCTCTGGCTCTTGGGATGAGACCATTAGGATCTGGAGTGCAATCACTGGTCAGTGTGTGGCAGGTCCATTCCAGGGGCATACAGACCATGTTACCTCTATTGCCTACTCACCTGATGGCAGCCATGTTGTCTCTGGCTCAGGGGACAGGACCATTAGGATCTGGAATGCAATCACTGGTCAGTGTGTGGCAGGTCCATCTCAGGGGTGTACAAGCATTGTCAGCTCTGTTGCCTATTCACCTGATGGTAGCCATGTTGTCTCTGGCTCCTGGGACAACACCATTGGGATTTGGAATGCAATCACTGGTCAGTGTGTGGCAGGTCCATTTCAGGGGCATACAAACTATGTTACCTCTGTTGCCTATTCACCTGATGGCAGCCATGTTGTCTCTGGCTCTTGGGACAACACCATTAGGATCTGGAATGCAATCACTGGTCAGTGTGTGGCAGGTCCATTCCAGGGGCATACACACTTTGTCAACTCTGTTGCCTATTCACCTGATGGAAGCCATGTTGTCTCTGGCTCAGGAGACAATACCATTATGATCTGGAATGCAACCACTGGTCAGTGCACAGCAGGTCCATTCCAGGGGCACACAAGCATTGTATACTCTGTTACCTATTCACCTAATGGTAGCCATGTGATCTCTGGCTCTTGGGACAACACCATCAGGATCTGGAATGCAATCACTGGTCAGTGTATAGCAGGCCCACTCCAAGGGCATACAAGCATTGTCAACTCTGTTGACTATTCACCTGATGGCAGCTTTGTTGTCTCTGGCTCAAGGGACAAGACCATTAGGATATGGGATGCAATTACTGGTCAGTGTGTGGCAGGTCCATTTCAGGGGCATACAAACTATGTTACTTCTGTTGCCTATTCACCTGATGGCAGCCATGTGGTCTCTGGCTCTTGGGACAAGACCATTAGGATCTGGAATGCAATCACTGGTCAATGTGTGGCAGGTCCATTCCAGGGACACAAAAAATGGGTCAGTTCTGTTGCCTATTCACCTGATGGCAGCCATGTGGTCTCTGGCTCTTGGGACAAGACCATTAGGATCTGGAATGCAATCAATGGTCAGCATGTGACAAGCCTATTCCAGAAGCACATCAAGTGGGTTACCTTTGTTGCTTATTCACCTGATGGCAGCCACATTGACTCTGCTACTCATGATTGTTCCATTAGAGCACAACCTCTTTTTTTCAAAGAAATATATCAACAAGAGAATGGTTGGATTGAGCTCTCTGATGGTGACTTGTTTTTCTGGATTCCATCTTGGAGTAGGAATGGTTTTTATCTTCCTATGAATTCCTTGGTTATATCAACACATCAACCTTGCAAAGTTGACTTTAGTAACTTCTCATATGGAGAATCTTGGGTTTCTTGCTGGAAATAATTTCAATGGTCATTGCTACTGAAATATTCATTCCATAGTACATGTACTTTCTTAGTATTCATCTGTCATTGTGTCCCTTGCATGTACTACTGTATATCATGTATTCCCACAGGTTATTCTTTGCTAGTACATGTATGAATTGTATTATTTATAGTTTCCTGGGATTCATATATGGTACCATCCAAGAACTTGCAACATTTGTTGATCATAGAATTCAGGAATGTCAGTAAAAAGCAGAGAGAGTAATGGTGTTAGCATATGGACTGATGCCCTAGTAGATACAAGTGGTCAAAAAATGCAAACATGTACAGTATTCGCACATCTAAATGAGCATGGTACAGTTGCAGGAGTACATGCAAATGGACAGCTACATATGCAACCCTAGTCACTGCTCTCAAATGCACCCCACCCATTGTTGTCTGAGTCACCATTCACCCACTTAGGTCGTTGAACATCAGTCTAGTATCTTGCAGGGTCTCTTCATTTGTATTACCTTGCCATATGGGTGGATTGACTGCCACACGTATATCAAAATGTAGGTCATGTAATCTAAGCGGTTCGATCCCGTCTGTACATTCAACGCTCCAACGAAGCCAGTAAATGACGAGGACCTCGTACCACACAAGGACGGAGCACATGTTAAGTCATTCATTGTAGATCGTTACACATTCCATCAGAGCGTCTCCCACCCACACCTGACCGCTGCATTCATTGGACGAAAGCAGTCCTCCAGCGAGCACGACCCGGGTTTTCCCGTCGCGAGCATACGACGTGGATGGGAACCAACCTCGGGCTTCGGGTATGGCACCTTTTACACGGGTGCATCAATGCTCAGCCCTGGCCTGACGTGGTGATCTGTACCGTCGACGTGCAGTTTCTTCCATCCTGGGGCCGATGGGGAGGCAAGGAGCCATGGACCGTTCCAAAAGAGACTAGCGCCGGTGTGTCAGAGACGAGGCGTCCCTCTCGCTGTATTAGAGCGACGAATCGGGGACAGGCCCAGATGTGCTCGCATGCATGCCCAAGGTAAAGGGGACGAGACCGTGCACGGACCGAGGCCCCGGGAAGCCATGCTTGGAATCGGGGTCAGGGTAGACAGTCGTCCAAGCATTTGTACTGGGCACGTAGACATCGAGCGGAGGAGGGGCGTCTCGTGCGACCTGTAGGAGTTGGACGCCTGCGAAACCTGCAGTGGCGTAGAGTAAATACGGGAGGGAGAGGACAGGAGACGGACCTCCGAAGCGGATCAGGACGGGGGAGGGGAGGGGAGGCCACCACAGGGCGGGGCAGATGCGTCTGCAAGCTTGTGCCGGGTATCTGTGACGAGGTCGTAGGCATGCATGGTGGCGAGTCTGCCCGAGGTGGGGCATCCGGCATGGATGTACCGTTTACCCTATCGTTCGAATCAGCGGTTGATCACAGATCGAGATGGCAGTGGCATGGTAGCTTCTCGGTTCTGGCGCTGAGTCCGAGTCGTCGTTGATGCAAGCGAGATGGCGCTGGGTTATCGTGTCGTCGTCGAGCGGTGCCATGTCTACCCCACCGTGGCCACCCCCAGACGTAGAGGGCGTTGGTGTGGGGGTCATGGGCGGCGGATGCGGTGCGTAGTGTACGCTGTAGGGTGGACTCGAGGTCAAGGACGTAGAGTGTGCTGTCGAGGGGGATGCGCGGGACGAGTTCGCCTCACGACGGCCGGTGTGTAAACAATGAACATGCCCACGTTCGTGTCCAGCCATGTCTTCATCCCGCTGTGATCCTGTTTTTCCGCGAGTCCCTCCCCGCCCGCGTGACGAGGTTCAAAGGGGGAATGTTTACTATCTAGTACGCAGCATACGCAAGCAAGATCTGACATTCTCCGTCCAGGTTGGAACGCGTTGCCTCACGTGCTGCAATCCTCTGATTGCAAGAACGCCACATACGACTTGTAAAGTGTCCTTGGGGCAGCAGTTAGCAAGTCCATCAACTCATGGCAGGAATAAGTTCAACATGCTCAACTTTTTCGGTAATATTGATCATTTACAGCAAGGCGCGGGGATGAAAAAGAAGGAAACGGGACTTGATAGCAGTGATCTATTACTCGGCAACGACGAGCAAGCTGTCTCCTCTTCTCTTATCCCCAGTCCCACTCTCAAGCCGGCAACTACACCGCTTTCGAAAGCCCAGCTTGGTGCCCTCATCGTGGTGCGCATTGTCGACCCCATCGCATACCGACAGATATTTTACCACGTCAACCAGTTCATAGCCAGTCTATGGATCACCGAGCCAGAGCGGGTGGAGCTCTACAGCGGATTGGTGGTACGTATACATGGTCCGTTAAGACCTGGGGCAATCTCTGTTGACACACGTACCACAACAGGAAAGTGCCTACTCGCTTGCAGAGGTATTTTCGGTGTATCGGTGGGGATAGATATCAGGTCTGTAGATGGTCGACTGTTCGTGTCGTATAAACTAACCTTGATGGCAAGACGTCATTGGCTGATGTCCGGTCGTGTTTGCTGGTCTTGTCGGCATCATGGTGACGACTACGACGTTTGGGTTGTCTACGTCATTTTTTTGGCATCGTTGCAGCCAGATTTTTTGGTTGGGCCTTCATTCTTTTATCATCCACAATCATGTTGATGTCTTAATGACTGCAGATTAGTCGTGGGCAACGTCGCTCTTATTCACTCTATCCTCACTGATATCACAGGCAACACTAATCAAGACCTCACAGTGCTAATCTATGGCTCCCATGGCCGGTAGGCACCGCCATCGGGCTCGTCTTTTCTCGCCTTGGATCTCAAGTATGATTTGGCTAGACAGAGAGCATGATGTAGACCGCTCATTGGTGGGACATTGGCGAACGCTGCGACGCGGTACCCAGAGTATTCTTGTGGCGCATTTTCATAGAACATCCATATCTCCCTCCGTGTAGTGCTGCATGTGCAGTCGTTGGAGCGGGGTTGGGGCATAAGCTTATCAAAGAGGTATGGGTTCAGAAAGCAAGACGTTGACCAGTGTAGCCACTGGCTCAGAGAAAAAACCTTGATCATAAGGACGGGAATCCGGCCCAGGTCTGAGGCACGTTCGTAACGACTGCTGGTAGCCTACGTAAGCCGAGGCACGGAGGCTTTCTCGGCCACCACCTCAGCTCGTGCAGCTTCGGTTTTTGCGCTACCCGCCCTCCTCTCCCTCTCAGTTCCGACAGTTCAACTAAACTCTCAGGAGACAGTTTATTCTCCCGCCTGAAGCTTGTCGCCTGATCCTTGGCGGATGGCACCAGGCTGGATTGTGAGTGGCCCAACCCACCCTCACAGCTCATACTACCATCCACAGACCGGGCCAGCCTCCGGCCAAACCCTGCGGGTTTGCCCACCCTCACTCAACCTTATCCAATCCAGGTCCCATGCCCATTGCGTCTGCATCTTTGTACCTAGTCACTCGCATGCAATATATTTTCTTTCGTCCACGTAGTCATGCACAATATTGGCTTTTTCGGCTCCCAACCTCTGAGTCATACCGCCAATCCCAATCTAGTGTAACCAGTACGTACATGATTCAGCTGCTGGAGGGAACATCTATTTCCTGGCTCTTGGAGAATATAAATGTACTTGACGTAGTCTAGCATTCTGGGGAATATGAGTATCAGATCACCGCACACTCGTTTGCTTCATTGTTATGTACATCACAGAGTGTAGTTATCTAACGGGGTATGTTGATCACTGGGACAACGCGTTCTGCCAGGTATGCGAGCAGGACAACGATAAAGATGCCCCCCAACCATCTTACAAAACAGAGCCAAATGCTGGCGGGCCGCAAGAGTTGTGAAAACGCAACAAGGTGTGCTTCACAGATCGCCGAAAACCAAAATTCGTGATCGGAGTTGTGTAGATCGGTCAAATTATGTGCGATCTCGTGAGCGATGGCGAGAAACCTAAGTGATGACGTTGGTTAGACAACGAAATGAAGCGACGCTGAGCTAAATAGACGGACCACGAGATTTGGGCGTTCTGTCGTTTCCCGCTCCTGACTTGCTCATCGTCTGAGTCCGTTGCATGAATGTCTTCTCAGCTCAAAATGGAGACTAAAATCCACTCACGCCAAACCTCAAAATACCGCAGATTGAGGTAGATGATTCCTCGGCAATTGAACGCGATGCGTCCTCCAGAAACGTCATAGAAGACACGCAATGTTGTCTTGGGGATGCGATATATCTCGGAGACAGAGGTGATGATGTCGACGAAGCGAGCAAGGGGGCCGTGCATGCGCTCCATAAACGTGTTGGCGCTGGGCATGCCTGTACAAATGTATGGCTCTACGTAAATAGACGGACATTTTATTCGGGGCTATCAGGACCAGAATTTACCTTCATCTACATATACTTCGATACTTTTCACTTGTCCTAATCTACTCGTAAACAATAGCAAGAGACGATCTGCACCTAACTCACCAACATGATGTAGACTTCCAACATCCGCGGTCACAGCGCAAAAGCTACTACTCAAGAACTGGCTTACTTCCGTGTGAATAGCCGATTTTTCTCCAGGAGAGTAACAGGCCTGGACGGCTTTCTCAACATTGTTCTCTGGGAAATGGTCAAGATTTTTCTTCTCGTCGTAGGGGCTAAACATGCTTACGGATGTAACTCTGCGGAACCACCTCACGTGGAGTCCTATGTACGGGATGAGACATGTGACGATACTTGACGGCCAGGCCTACTGAGACAGCAGAAGAGGGGCGGAATGCCTATCCGTGTCCAAAGACTTGTCACTGGAAATGTTGGACACCTCGCGAATCTTCAATGAGACATCATCAGTGGCATGAAGGAGGGACTGCGGGGTGGCTTCGGATCTTCCAGACAACCCCTCGCGGCTCAATGAGGGACTAGGTTGCGTATCCAGCGAAGATTGTTGCGGAGGATTAGCGACCAAGGGGAGGCCCGCTGAATGCCTTTTCCTTGCTTTGTTCTCTGCCCTGCACCCATCTCCGTGTTTCTGGGTAATTTGATCGACTGTGATGCAACCAGTAGTTGTAAGCCAACTGCGTAGAACAGGGGTAGACCAGACCAACCAAGAAATCCCCTTCGTTCCAAAATTTCCAAGTCCTCAGAAAGGATCGTCTCAAGGAGTAGCACAGCACTCATCTTGCTCGTTCCAAACAAGAGTTGACAGAGGGATGTGGAAACCCTTTGCGCTGTCAGACACTGACAAAAGATAACCGAGAACAATCCGACAACTCACTCGTACATATCTGGCTTTGCTGTTTGGGAAATCCATAGTTCTATGCACTCGCCTTCATGCCTCGCGATCGCCCATACTTCTCGTGTTCGTTCCACATTCCCGGGCACGAGAATTTTGGAAACATGGATCCTCTTACATGCCTTGACTTTGAGATTGTCTGGGCTGGATGGGATTGGGATTTTAGGCCTGGTATCTGCGTACTTTTGAGTGAACAAGGGGAGTCGCTCAAGAACCAATGATTGAACTTCGGAGCAGGCCTCGGTAGCTGGTATTTCACAGAGGCCACTATATCTCTCATTAACTACCGCACTCAGGTAGCTGCACCCGAGCGACGCATAGAAGCCTGCCGGTTTGGGCTGAGTGAATGAATATCAAACAGGATGTCGGCACCCACGTTCGAGTGCTTCCTCTTGGGGAGCAACGAAGAGATAGTCACGAAATAATTGGTAGTCGTGGATGTCATCGACAATAGTGACCCCTTGATGGGTCAGGAATTGGTACTCGTACTCCCATACTTGGTCCTCTGTTTTCTTCCGACGCACACCAAGTAGAGTAGGGCTATGGCTCATCTTGTGCAGAGTATCGTTGGAGATTTCCTGACTCTGGTAGCTGAACTTTTGCAGCTCGGCCAAGAAACTTGGATCAAACAGGTGAGCGACGACCCCGGTAGATGCATGGAAATCCTACCCTTCATAACCCCCCGCAAGATCAAAGAACTTCTTAGGGTTTTCGATCAGCACCTTCGCCACATCTTCTATTGAAACTCGATTCTTTAGACCACAAGCGGTGAGAAAATGGTTTGCTTTTGTGTTGAAATTCACAAAGACAAACAATTTTGCATAAAGTGCTGATCTTGTACCCTGGTCAAGGTAACATTTGGTTGGGGGAAGATATTTCGAACTACTTGCTGTTGGAACTATCGGCAGACCCGACAATTTAATGCGATCCGGGTGTGAGAATCCTACACTGATGTCAACACATGGAAGAGATGAGGACCACGAAGACGCACTTGCTACGTGGTCAGATAGGATTTCAAACCAACGACTGGCAGCCCCTTCGTTGGGTGGGGGGGTCTTCTCCAACAGGTCCAAAAGCCTTGATACCGGGGGATGTTGTGTTACACCAAGTTGATGTAAGGGCACGCTCAGGGATTGGTCTTGTGCCACAAAAAGGCCTAATGCTTCCCACTGAGCATCGGAATATACCTAGAGAAAGTATCAGCAAAAATACAAACACAGACGAGTATCACCACACTTCTGCTGGCCTCTTCAAGCAAGTCCGGTCGTCTCTCTTTGCAGGGATGAATTCTACATCGCGGAAGTCCTTGGGTTCGTAATCTAGGTACTGCGAATGAAATTTACTACATAGATATGCGAACGCTGTGTGTTGAATCTCGACGTTTTTTGAAGAGCAAAGTTTTATAATCTCTGGCAGAGGTGGGAAATGGTTCAAACCTAGGCGGTACAAGAGTTTGGCTAGACGGCAATTTGGTCAGATGGATGGGATGTATATAGTCCTCAGCTTACCTTGGGGCGACGGGTTCCTCCAATCTGATTGCCTGTGCCATTCGATGACCGGTAATCGGAGTCTCCGGAAGGTGTCCACAGGCGGGTAGAGCTCGTCAGCACAGAAACGGATACTTTCCTCTTCATTATCCTGAAAACCTTCTCTCATGAAGATTCTAGACGATTTGAGAGCGGAGAGATCCTCAGAAGTTAACGAAGATTCCCCTTTGACGAGGTAGTCGATCAAGTTGAACACAGTCCAATCTCCCATCGACGACATTCTGATCGCTACCAGTAAGCACAGGGGCCAAAAGTATTGTCGGAACCTACTGATGCAGAAGAAATTGGACTGGAAGGTTCTTCCGAACTCCAATGAACAGGAGGAATCTTTTCATGTCCTCATTTCCTTCAAACCCCAAATCACGGCTGACTATTGGCAAGTCAAGGTGGTCGAACAGAGTGTTGTCCGCTGTGGGAAGATACGAGTGTTCTGGGTAACTCAAACCCTTGGATGTAGGGATACACTGCTTGTCACAAAACATGTCTCTCGATTCGCTTTGCATATCTTCGGAAAGTTGCGGCCATACGCGAAATAGGATGCCAAGGACACGAGTGGCCCAGTCAACCGACTGAGTAAAGTCATATTTCTTATGGGCCGACATAACATCGGGACACGATATGTGTCTTAACCATGAAATAGCAGTGAACTCCTTCCAACCAAAGTTCGCGAGATCCTTGCGGTCGAAACGCTTGCTGATGTTAAGGGGGATAAGAGACAGAGGAAGTGGTCCGTTAGGCGGAATGTGGAGTCCGAGAACCTCTGGATTGATGAAGTGGGTTATCGATGATAGGCGTGCCGTTCCACCTGCGCTGCGCAGAGTAGCCGCGTCCAACACCTCAGCAGTATTCAAGGTCAAATCATCTTTCCCAGCGGTTATCAGCCAACGAAGAAATGCTGCCAGCTCATCGGCGTCCAGGGTATGACAACGCAAATCCTCTAACACGTCTGACAGCGTTATCGTGGGGATCCTGTGTTGGTCTGGAAGTGCTGCGATAGAGTCCGCACCACCTCGTGTGATGTATTCTGAAAGCATTGGTAAGGACTTGACAAACGTGGCGAATACCGGATGGAACAGCCTGACATCAGGGGCTCTTCGTACACCGACGGATGAGAGAAACCTTAAAGGAAGGGTGCAGCATCCATAGAATGAGTTTGCCAACAACCGCGCGACTTTGGACGATGGCGTGGAATGATGAAATGTGAAGAATTTGAGAACATGGAGAAAGTGCTCGTGGAACCGATCCTGTAACTCCGGGGGCGGACGCGTGTGTGCTCCACCGGCGGCTGCTTTCTCCCACGAGCTTTGGATCTTGGAGAGCTCCGACTCGTATACAACCCGACATAAGAAACCTCCCACATAAAGCAACTCCCTGTTCCAGACTGGATAACGAGGATAGGTCAATCCTTTCTCTCGACCAAACAAGACACTCACTGGCAACATTTCTATCACTAGGGCGCCATATTAGCAGCTGCTGGAGGTCACTAACACGAATTCAGACTCACACTAAATCCACAGATTCACGCTCTACAGTAGGGATAAAGGGGGATGCCATGTGGCCTCCAATTCCTGTTGTTTGTGCAGTGGCGTGGCCCTGGCAAAGTCGTTTGCAGAAATCACGAGACAAGTACGCAGAGACTCACGATGAAGATACGTGTATGGGTAGCTCTATCATTCCATTAGACCACGGGTTTCATTAACAGATGGCTACTCACCCGTTCAGGTCGGCTCGAAGTCCTCGAAAAGGAGATGAGAACTCGGGAGGGTTTTTCTGTTCATCTATTCGACTCTGATCATATTTGTCTTTCTCGGTCTTGTAACATGAACCCTCGCGTTCGGGACCACAAAGAATCCAGCAACTTACATAGATCAAACTGTATTTCACGTGAGGAGGTGGTTCCTTCTTCGTACATCTTTTCAACTCCTCGGACAACTTCTTACCGACAGAGACATCCACTTCTGCTGTGAAAACGGTGAGACCCACTTTTGTCTCGTGGATTCGTGTAGAATCATATCGCGGGAACACGATTCTAGCATTAATTGTGATGGCTAGTCAGGGGTTAGAATCAATTCGCAAAACGCGAACGCTGGAGCCACTTGCGATATTGCTGAACCGATTTCACGAACATATTCTTCTCGGGGCTCGACCGTTCTAGCTCCGTAGGAACAGGAATGTCCGAAGACTCTCCCAGAGACTTGCTAATCTGTCCCAAATGATGGAGATCAAAAAATACAGCCACATTTTTCAAATGAGCCATGAAAGTAATGGATGATGCAAGAAATTGCATGAAATCCGAAACCGGCGGCATCGGGGCAGCCTCTCGTAGAGGTATCTTAAACGTTGTCCATAGGTCTGTAGTCCCTGTTTGGGGAAGGTCGCCTAACCGGTAACACAGCTAAGGAGATGATGAAGAAGTGACACCAGTAACCAGCTGACCATCGTACCTGATTCTCGTTGTCCCACGAGAACACCATTTCCTTGCCTAACATCGTGTAAGATTAATGTTGTCGAGCAGTACCACCACCCTACCTCCAGAAGACACGTGTGGACTTTCCGTGACAGAGAACAAGCTATAAAAGCCTAATGACAGTTCCTATTTCAGCTTGTTCCGTTTTAAGAGACGTTTGACACCTACCAACGCCAAAAGCGCCAACCTTGTACGGGTCTGGATTTCCCAAGGCTGGATGATGGACCGACTTATGAAAGCAACCCGAAGGAAGCAGAAGTGTGTACAAACCGATCTTTGGTAGTCGACCCCAATCTTCAGGTGTAAACGGTTTCCCATAATTTCTGAATGTCCATCGCACGACCTAAGATGGGTGTCAGAGCAGCAGAAACGAGATGAGGAGTCAAACAGTTCTGTACATTGGTTGTCTCTGGGTCGGGCAGTATTGGTGGGCCAGCGTCTAACGACGCTTCACAGCCCTGACCTAGGGACACAGCGGTTTCAAAGCGAATTTCTGCCCTATCACAACCAGCGTCGTCCGAGTTTTGAAGCAGTTCACGAAATACTGACAAGCAAAGTATATAAGAAAAGGAACGTTCGAACATGATGCCAGCTTACCAGTGAACTCGCCAGAATAGCGGGCAAGGACTTTATCGACCAATGCACGCGTGTCAACAGTCACTGGTGCATAACCTTGTCGAGATTGACACTGGTGGACCCACAGTGATGCTATCAAGTTACCGCCGAGGTCGACATACCATCAAAATCCACGTTTCGTTGTTGTTGAGAGGATCTTCGGTGGTTGATGATCTGGGGGAAGTCGGATGGTGGGTCAAGCCTCTGACACGAGGTTGCTGTGGAAGCGATTAGTAAAACGATTACGGCTCGTCCTCGAGGTTGTGGCAGTGGGTGCCTCAGCGCTCAGTATCACTTTGATTTAAACAATTTGAGCGTTCCAATTTCCTACCTCTTGGGATATGCTGTGTGTTACCAGGGGGTACATGGCGTCCGAGAGGCTCTCACGTCAATTTGTGGTGCAGAGAAGGTTTCGATCATGGGCGTTCTTCAACATGGTTTGCAGCTAACGTGCCAAATCCTCTCATTTGAACACACGACCTGGTGATCCACTGCCTTACTTGACTCACACATCGGGACGTTGCGCTCATCCTCGTCTCCATCCCTTGCGATGACGCCACAGGCGCTTTAGATACATGCTTCAACATTCAACGGCGCATCACGACACCTGTGTGTCACCATACACTACAAATAGTAAAATCATTGTAATTTAGGTCCCGAATGGACTGTGAAATGTCAAGTTGACTTTTCGTTTTGCTGATCATGTGTGCCTCAACTCCTATCTGGCAGTACCCAGATTATAGTCACACATCCCCACCGATGCTGTCATGGACCTGGAAGCACAGAAAATCCAAGAGGATCACTGACACCAACTGGTTGCTTTGATAGCAATCATCATGACCCAAATGTTGTACTACTATAACTTGTTATTTCTAACTCCCACTGCTCCAATACCATACCACATGTCTGTTTTAACTGGGGAAGGATGGATGATTGAGCTTCTCAATGGACATTCCGATCAGATTTGAATGTGCCTTGGCGTTGGACATGATATGTTCAACCAGTTGGTGATGGTGTTGAAGCACCATGGATTCACCACATCATGGAACAACATATCTGTCGAGGAGCAGCTAGGTATATTTCTATACACTTGCATAACTGGCCTACCATCCTGTCATGTTGCTGAGAGATTTCAACACTCAGCAGATATGATCACAAGGTGAGTGCATTAATGATATTGATATCACAACTTTACCCATCCATTCACTAGATACTTCAAATGCATGCTTTAATTTTTCTCCAGCCCTCCATTCTACACCTCCCAGGTCCAATTTCCAACACAGCACACTCCAATGTCACCTGTCATCATGGACAATGCACACTTTCATTTCTTTCATGACTGTATTGGTGCTGTTGATGGCACACATATCTATGCCTTTACCACTCTCGATGATCATCCACATATGTGCAATTGGAAAGGATACCTGTCTCAAAACTGTCTGTTTGCTTGTGATTTTGATTTTTTCTTCACATTTTTTCTCACCAGCTGGGATGGATCTACTGCTGACACAACACTATGGAATGATGCTTACATCCATGACTTGTGAATGCCACATGGCAAGTACCTCCTTGCTGATGCTGGCTTTGGGACATCAGATACACTTCTCATACTGTATCATGGCACTTGGTACCATCTGAAAGAATGGTGTCAGGCCAATCAAAGGTATTTGTCAACAATGTCTGTACTAATATCATGTATTCATCACTTATAACAGACCATGAAACTGAGAAGAGCTATTTAACCTATGACATGCTGCACTCCAGAACATCATTGAGCATATCTTTGGTGTTTTAAAGTGTCAGTTTCACATCCTCCAATTTTCCCTTGAGTATAATATGCACATCCAGGCCCACATTCCCATTGCACTTTGCACAATACACAATTTCATTCACTGGCATGATCCTGAAGACTTTTTTGATCCAGAGCTCACCAGTGTTGATCATATTATTGAAGAGGATGGAAACAGCAGTGTTCTTGGTGATGGACCTGTGGATGAGGTTGAATGGAGGTGAGCAGACACATGGCATGACAGGATCACACAGGAAATGTGGGAGGACTATCAGCAGGAGTTGTTACATCATGGCCTGTAGTGCATTGAATCTATCAAGCATTGCATTGGATTGAAAAGACATCATATTGGATTGAAAAAATATCACATCAGATTCAAAAAATATCATGCCAGATTCAAAAAACATCATGCTGGATTCAAAAAACATCATGCTGGATTCAAAAAACATCATGTCAGATTCAAAAAAAGTAATATGATATAGTATACAAACAGATCAGTATAGTTCCTTATACTCATGAGCCCTTGCAATCTCAGACAACCTACATTGTAGCCACCCCTTCCAGTCCTCATCCAAACCAATGAATATGACAGTTTGATTGTAGTTCTGCTTGTGTACAAGGAAATCACTGATGTCGAGTCGCTGTTCTGATGTAAGTTCTCTGTGTTCATGGATGATCCCTATTGCATTGTTGAGAGGGTTGGATGACAGTCCCATCATGCAGACAAGATCTTTGACCACAGATGTCATTTCTTGCATGGCAGACCCATCCTGCTGTTGTACTTGTGCCATCGCTGATACTGGGTGGGATTGCTTGTGTAAACTGTGCTCAGAAACAACTGAGAAGGTGGATTTCCTCTTTCCACTGCTGCTACTGTTTAGAGGGGGGGTGGAGGGTGCTGGGAATGGAGAAAGGAAACCAAGCAGAGACGTTGTGTTCAAAGAGTGACCAGCAATCGAGGGGGGAGACTGAAATGAGGGGTGGCTGGGAGATAGCATTGCATTTGCACTGATGTCTGATGGCATGGTCAAAGGAGGGTCTGAAAAGACACCCAACTGCATATTGACCCAGGAGATCTCTTCAGCAGTGGTAGTCAGGTGGTGTAGGCTGAGGGCTGGCTGAATTTGAGAGTTGGTGATACCAGCTGCCAAGCCAGGGGAACAGTCACCGTGCGAGCTACTGCTAGCATCTCCAATAGAAGTAAGGTAGGCATTGTCTCCAAGAGTCCAGTCCTTGCTCTGTGCAGTGGTGGAATGATACACATAGATCCCTCTACTCTTATTAGAGATCAGTGGGGTGACAAGATCAAAATGTATGAACCCTTTGTTCCTAAAGGACTTTGCAGCTGGGTGAGACTTTGGACAGCATATATATTAGAGAGTCATTTTGTTCAGAATCAGACAATGCACCTTGACATATCTATTCCATACATCACTTTGCTTGAGTGAGATATTTGCACCGTTGTTGTCACTGTATGTAAAACCTGAGGCATTCTTGAGTTCAACAACTGCTTCGTACTGCCTCTTCATCTGGTAGATAATCAGTGATGGATCGATCTGATAATAAAAAAAACTCACCAGCCCAAATCTACATTGTAAGAAAGATTAGTGGTGTGGTAGGTTAAGTCTCTAGAGGGTTTACCACAAGGAAGAGGTTGAAGGGAGCAAGCTATGCTCATCCCTAGAGGGGTCCAGCAAAGGTAGATAGATGAGGAAGGGTAACTAGACATAGACTCAGCATCAGAAGGGTCAATCTGGTTGATTCTGGATTGAGAGTGAAGTGGATTGAACGAAAACTGGTCTAGGATGAGGACTGGATTGAGACAAGTAATGACGATGATGATAACAAATGAAGATGTGACTGATAGATGGTGACCCAAACAAAAGGTGTATTGCACAAGGCAGATACAAGGATTTATAGTCTGGGTATTTCCCAGGACTGTCAGAAAAAGATGAAATATATGTCAATGTCAAAGTATTAACAGATGAGATAGAAATGATAGAAATAAGTGTTGCAACACCAGGACATAATAAAACATATGGTAAGGTACTAACCATCTCAGTTGCTAGTCCTGAGATAAGTCAGATACCAAGTAGAGTGGATAGTGTAACCAGATAGTTAGTCTGGGTATGAATAGGACTGGATATGTATGAATATGGGTGGATCAGCCTTCGATGAACACAGAACACAATGGAACGTTTGCATGATGGATATGAGTGAACCTAGAGTGACCTGAAAGTGGGAAAAACTGATGCTATAAACATAGAGAGCATCGAGCTCCTACAATATTCACATGCATTAGCATCTTTTGTGCTCCTCTTGAATTTCTGGAACTTTGTTCTCAATAATGATGCAGCTGCTGTCCATGTCAGCTTCTTTGGAATACCACCATCTCCCTTGGGTATCTCCATGGTGAGAAACTTGAGTAGTGTATGTTACAGTTCTTTTCTTGACCTTTTCTATTGCTCTCTTATCCTTCATCCAAACTACCGTCCTATTGGATATAACCCAAACTACTTACCTGTCTTTCTTACTTCTCATATCTCCTAGTCATCCTTGTTTGATTCCTCTTTGAACTAGTTTCTGGAGGTGCATATTGTCTTCCTTACATTCATGGACTTATTACTCCTTGGCTGAATCTCTGTTACGTTTTCCCCTATTTCCAGTCTCTATACTCTTTTTCCTCATCTAATCAACGATGTCCTCATCTAATCAACGACGTCCTCATCTAATCAACGACATCCTCGCATATCGAGACTACATTCATCCTTGTCCATGATCTAGAACCCCTATCTGTGTTCATATCCTTGTCCACTCATGGCCTTCATCTGAACTCCGTCTCGTGTACTCGTCCTCGTTCTACCATGGCCTTATCAGGCATACTCTGTATCAACATCTTCGCTCCAGTCACTGTATCAATACTATGTCCTCATCCACTTCCTCATCCTCGCCCTGTATCTCCATCGATGTCCATCTTGGACTTCCCCAGCTTCCACTCCATGTGTAACATATCTCCGTCCTCGTACCCTCTCGGACATCCTCGGACTCCCCGTCCTCGTGTAGCTATCTATCACCTCGTGTGTACCTTGTTTCACTTATCTTTACTTAGTCATCATGTGAGTACCCTTATGGTCCCATGAGTACCTTCACAGTCAGGAATCTTCCTCTTCCTTGTTCCATGACTTTCTATCTCATTCCATGAGAACCCTTGCAGTCTCTCGGGTTCTTCTTCACTGTTCCATTGCATTCCATTGTATTCTATCCTTGTCATGTGATCCGCTTACTCAGTGCATCACCCATCACTACTTATACCCACTTGTAGCTCTATCCCCGTTTCCCTAAGCTAGAGCTCCCTTCCCTTCAAATACCTTCCCTTGTATTCCAGTAGCCGTTCTGATCTAGCTCCCTTGTCTCGTCTCCAGTGTGTCTCCACTCACCACTTGATTGAGTGCTCCCTGGATCCTTGGGCTACCTTTGTGGTAGTATCTTGTCTCAAATCCTAGTCGTCGTCACTTGTCCAGCACAACGTCCCAAGAAGGGCTTTACTTGTCCCTATCTGGGCCAAGTCTAACAATCTCTTACTTCGGCCTCGTAGTTCCTATCTCCACATATTCCTTCATTGCAATTCTTTGATGTTCCACTGTGGATTAGTCAATCTACAGCATCTGTTTATATCTATCTTGGACTGGCTCTTATCTAAATCAACTATCACTATTTAAACCATAGGGTAGCATCATGTAATGGTTTTCCTACTTTGAATCTATTGTCCATTTCACCTAGCATTGTATCTGGTTAGGGATGTTGCAACTCTTCGTAAGCTCCTCCCCTAGTCAGATCTACTTGAGTCTGTTATCCCTAGCATTCAAACCTCGCTGCCTCATGTTCCACACTAGACATCAATCATTAGGTCTAACAGTGTAGTCATTTCTTCATCTGTCCATTGAGCTGCCTGCTTATGAACTTTCTGACCACAAGTGCCTATGGTCTCAAAAGGGTTGACAACAGGACCTTGGGAGTGCAATGAATGACTGTCAGAAGATGAAGTATCAGACATATGAGTTGGTTACAAAGATATATGTTGAGTCATGGATAACCCTCAGCTGATCTGGGTACTGCCAGGTAGGAGTTGAGGCACATGTGATCAGTGAAATGAAAAGTCAACTTGACATTTCACAGTCCATTTGGGACCTTAGTGTCCTGGATGCTGATATGTCCAAAATAAATGACCATGTCACTGATGTCTTGGATGCATCTTATCAATGATCAATGTATGACACTTATTTTCACCTTCAATGAAACAATGCAGATGATTTTCAATGACCAGTGATGTCTGATATGATCAACTGACTGAGTCCATGTACCAAGAATGCACTCAAAATGATCTCCTACTTCTCAACCCATTGATCAAAACCTTTCTATTCATCCACCTCAATCTCACCACCTTCCCTTGTCATCCTCTCCATGAAAACCATTGTGTTGCTCACTGGTTGTTGATCTATAATCTCCCACTGTTTTCCTATAGTGATCAAACTGACCACAGCTTTCAAACTGAGCACATCCATAATGATACAAGCCTTTCTTGAATCCAAGAACACATTTTCCATCACCACATTCTTTCCATGAGTTTCTCATGGTGTAATCTGTGTGAGAACAAGCATTTTGCAGCTCAGTCTTGCAAAAAACTGGTCTGCAGGTAGGGTAATGATGAAGACTTTCTCAAAGTCTCCATATCCAAGTTGACAAAATAGATTTCCATTCCTGTCCTCAATCTTGACTTTGTACTGACCAATGAATTAAAACTCAATATGTGATAGTACATATGAGTGCAGAACATACATACCTTAATATAATAGTTTCTTCTCACTAGGGTCACTGGTCTCCAAGTGATTGATGTTGTCTGAAACAAATTGCCTCCAGCTCAAATCCTGAGTCTTCTGGCAAATAATGAAAGGATAGGAAGATAATTCTTCACTTCACTACTATGCTTCTCAATCACTGTGCCAACTGTTATGTCGAGACAACTTACAGAATTACAATTGCTAGTGTGGAATGCTAGCAAAGGTTTGAGCAGAGACTAGGGACAAGCCTGTCAGACAGACAGCTTGGATTCTCATAGCGATATAGACAAGAGAGCACAGACTGAGCAAAAGTGCAACCAGGTAGATTGCTAAGGTCAAGAATGCTTTACCTACTACAAAAGCACAGCTTTAAGTAGTGATCAATGATCTGAATTACATAAGAAGAGAAGTGGAATGTTAGAGAACAAGATAGAACAACTGTGGTAAGCTGAATTATGAATCCAGTGTAAATAGAACTGGATTTGGGAGAGATTGTCCAATGATATCACACACACATTACAGGACTCTGACTGTCTGGAATAGAAGGGAAGAAAGAGGAAGCAGTCTTAGAGGACAATGAGTTTCAGAGCAAAAGGAGATAAGTATAAAAGAAAAAACACATATCCAGACTGAAGGATATCAAAATGGATTGTCTGTGAGATGAAGGATACGAGTAGCAGGTGTGAATGAAGGTATAAAATTGTAACACCAACATATTAAGCAATCCTTTGCTGAAGTGATGGATTGCTGTTGACACTGTCTCTGAAAGGTGCATGAAAAACATAATTTTTGTCTGATATGTTATGGTCATGATCAATTGCATATTATAATGAACAAAATTAAAATCGAACATACAGTCTTCAAAGGTGCACTTGGTTCTGGCCATTCCATCTTCCTGTTGATTGTCCCACCAAGCAAGCTCTTCAGAAATATTATATCAAACTGTGAGCTGTTCAAGAATGATTGAGTTCTATAGGATTTTATTCAGATTGCTCCATGGTTGGCTCTGAGAACAAAGTAAGCACTGGATGGTTTCACAGTAATGCTCCATGAAGAACGACCATGTTGTCCAAACTGGTCCATAGTAGCAAATCCCCTTGGTGATGTGAAGCAAGCCATGCACTGTCAATGTGCATGTTGGGAGATTGGTGATCTGATCTTGATAATAATACCTAGTAACTGAGATGGAGTGCTAGTAAGTTGTCATATTTCATTACTAATAAATGAAGACTCACTTTTCATACTTCTCAATCCATTTCCATAGTTGTTTCTCAATGTCATCCACTTGATCAGCTGTAAGGTTGAACTGTAGCATGAGTTTCATAAGTATATCAAGTTCGCACATATGTATATAATATTTTTTCCTGGGGAAGCAGTTTTCAAGGAGAAATGGAGTGAGGTAGATGAATCAGAAACACCATAATTTGGCTATAAAAAGGGAGTGCTTGGTTGCAATATTGCTAAGGACTCAGACAAAAGCTGCTAGAATATGTTCAACTGTAGCTTCTGTTTCCTCTCTGATCACCTCTCAAATATGTGGTGCGATCTTGAACTCATTCTCATCAACTTCAAGCCTCTTGAATTGACCTGTCCATAGGTCTATGAGGTTTGGAATTATGTTCTCCAGTAGTAAGTGAAACTATTCCCATGGAATGGATCACACATAGTCAAGTGATCCAACTCTCTGCAATCCAGGAAGATCCTGTTATGACTTATCCTAGACTTTCCATATCATGTGTACTCTTTTCCTCTTTTACATTGCTTACTAATCATGTGAGTACCCTTATGGTCACATGAGTACCCTCTTGGTCCTGGATTCATTCTTCTCCATTTCAGAACATTCCATTTTGTCACATGATTTGCTTACTTAATGAATCACTCTTCACTATATAACTGTTACCTCTTTCTCCCTTTTATCTCTAAGCTAGAGCTCCCTTGGATATCATCTCTTGTATCCTCTGGTAGTCTGTTCCAATCTAGCTCCCTTGTTTCATCTCCCACATGTCTTCACTCTCCACATTGATTGAGCGCTCCCTGAATCCCTGGGCTACCTTTGTGGTGGTATCATTTATCTTTGCTAAGTTGCTATTCATAGCACGACTTCCTTGTACCCTCATCATCATCACTATCTTAGCATGACATATCCTTGCCGTCATTGCCATTGTTACATGACTCCTCATCTATTGTCATCCCCAATATCATTGAAGGGCTTCACTTGTCCCTGCCTGGGCCAAGCTTAACAGATCCCAGATGCCCATTTCCTTCACAATCTTCTCCTTTCCTGCTTTTGAAGGCATTTGAAACACCTATTCAGATATGAAGAGGAAGTCTTGGTGCATATGCTGTGGTAGCTCATTAGCTTTCCATATTACAACCTTGTCTATGCATCCTAAGGGACCATTCTAAAGCCTCATGACTATGTAGAACCACCCTAAATCAGTCAATGATGAATATGATGTCCATAGATCACATACAAACCACAGGAGATAAGATATAAACACTAATACTCAAGATCTACCTATATGCCCCTAATATTTTCAATGGCTGTGTAGTACTCAGCACCCCTAACTATCTAAAATCACCACTACACACTACAGAGGTCCAGAACTCATAATAAAACACTTGAAATACCTTTGTTATAGCATAAAATACTTTTAGAGTGCATTTTGGTCACATATACTTCAAATGTTTGAGCTTACATAAGCACTGAATGATTACACTGAACGATAGTTTAAGGTGTTCATTTTTCTATAACAACTCAAAGCCACAATATTAAGTTCTCAAAATTATATGGCAAGATTTCTAAAAGGATGCTCTAGAAGGCTATCTACTTAGTTTTGCAAAATATGTGGACAAACCTTGCAAACTATGAACTGCTAGATATAGTGGCTGTATAGTAGACACCCCTGACCATATGCTACATAAAGGGCTCAACCAAATTATGGATCCCTGTCACTCTACATCAAATACATAACCATGCACTCTTGTACAAGTACACCTCATGCAATGCCTTATTACATCCATGCTACACAAGTAACCCTACACCCTACACATGTGTAACACACCTTAGACCACCACCTTCCATTACACACCACTTATGAATCTAGAACTAGCCTAGAAACATTCCTACTAAGTATATATTATGAACATAGCCTGATACACCTGTATAACATGAAGTATATATCCAATATCCTAGCATAGCATATCTTAGATGTAACATACACTTGTACAAACTGTAGAATAGTATATAAGGGATAATCTCAGCTCTAGAGGATGCTAGTCTTGTCCTCTTGGAGTTTTTCTACTTGCTAGGAGGTTCAGATTCACTATTATTGTCTTATAGTTCAAACTGCTGATCCTTTAGTGGGTTAGTCATTTCATTTCAAGTGATGAGACCTTGACTGGTACCACTGGAATGATGCTTCAGAGGGTGAAGTGGGATGTAATACATGCTACATAGACCATGTACTACTTTGATTTTGCATGAGTGACAAGGGTAGATCAAGTTGTGCCCCTTAATATTGAGGAACTTTTGTATCATGATAATGTTACCTAATTTGAAAATGATGTATGCATGCAGATTGAAGATGCCCTTTTCAGAAGCATCAAATGTGGATACACCATATGCAAGCTTAGCAAGCTTGTTGTCAAGGGGTGAAAGAAATGAGGCAAGGTCCTTTGGCTGGTGGAGTCCAGAGATAATCCTGGTACAAATCAGATTCTCATGATGGATACACAAGTGTGAAGGGAGATTGTAATTCACTAAAAGAATTGGTGTTGCAACTGGGCCACATCATCACCTGTAGAGCAGATAGCTATTGGTACAAAGCACAAGCACAAGATCATGATCATCACTGAAGTAGCAATGAGTTAGTTGCTTGCCATTGACCATGATATGCTGTCCAGTCAGCCTTTGATAGTGTTTAGCATTGAAAACATTAGAAATTCCATTATGACACACTTAAAAGTTGGCTTGATATATCATAAGCTGAATCTTCTCAGTGCTTCAAAAGAAACCCTGTAGATGGAGGATGATTGGAAAGTAAACAAATTGACATCAAGGCTTTCTGTGGGACTTGAGTCACATCTCATTGCAAAATGAACAAATAGGAAGACCATTGTATTCTGAAGCATAAAGAATGCAAGAGTTGACACAACAGTCATATTTGATAAGTGTAACCTGTGCAAACTTTGCCATCTGATGAAAGATTATGTATTCTAAGTGTAGATCCATCTTGTGTCAAAAAACAAACTTGATTTGCTTGAATACTGACTACATGATATGTCTTTTGGCAAGTAGATTGAAAGCATGTATATCATCACAATTGTGCTCAGAAAGAATTGAATTGTCTATGCAGAAGGTAATAAATATACTCTGAAAACAAGCTTTGTGAGACATACGTAGATTATACATATTGTCTTCAAGTTCCTATTGAGCCTTGTTGTGCAACTTGTCCATGAGTGCTTCATCAGTTACAAGCTCATTGTCAGACTGATTATCAACACTCCAGTTCCAACCATCTTTTGGATCATCTTCAAAAAAATCTTCATTGTCTTTAGAGCCTGATTCATAGAATGATGAATGACTTGATTCATCAGATCCATTTTTACTTGGTTTCTTTGTCTTATCTACATGATTAATCTCTGGAATCATCATCAGATAAAATTATAAGTTAAAGACTCACTCATACCTGAATCTTTGTCCACATCTGAGTTGGATGACTCAATACTTTCTGATGCATGTATTTTACCAGCACAGCCTTGAGAAGATATTGCCATGTAATGGCAGCGACACTGTTAGAGGCTGAGAATTTTTTCACATGTCGCACTACATCAACAATGTTTTAAATGGTCTTACTTAGGTCTCTATACCTTTGGATGGTAAGGGGAATGATTGTTTGCAATAAGTGGCGCTTTAGATTGCATGGTAAGAGCATACTTTGCTCTGAGTTGAGATAGCACTGCTATCTCTGGATCATGTGATCTGATATCAGAACACAACTTTGTTGATTGGGCTTGACAATATTGTACACTCATCTACTTCATCATGGCCAAAGTGAAACCCCTCAAATCTGTTCCTAAGAAAAAATCAAAGAATTTGCACCTTGCAAAAGCTTTGGCTGAGCTACAGCAACAAATCACTTTGATTGAATGTGAGTTACTTCATTGAGCATTGCATCACTAATTCATCATATATGTGAAGGAAATCAACAGGCAAAGGAATGAAAAAGGAAAGTATCTGTACTGTTAAGCTTGACCCAGGTAGGGACAAGCGAAGCCCTCTAAGGATGATGGGGATGACGATGAACGAGGAGTCATGCTAATAGAGCTACGATGACGAGGATATGTCATGCCAATAGAGCAATGACGATGAGGATACGAGGGAGTCGTGCAATAAGCACTGACTTAGCGATGAGGAATAATACTACCATGAAGGTAGCCCAGAAGTTCAGGGAGCGTCCAATTAATATGGAGGACGAAGACATGTAAGAGACAAAACAGAGGAGCTAGATTGGAGGCTAACTACCAAGAGATATAGGAGACGATATCCAAGGGAGCTCTAGCTTGGAGAAAAAGGAGTATGACCTGCGAAGTACTTATAATGAAAGGTGATCTGCTGAATAAGCAGATCATGGAACTTGATAGAAAGTCATGGAATGGCAAAGAAAGAATAGCCATGACTGTGTGGGTACTCATGTGACTGTAAGGGTACTCACATGATTGGTAAGTGGGCGAAGAAGGAAAAAGAATACACACTGCATTAAGTCTGGGATAAGTCATAACATTACCCCCTTACTATGTCTGAAGAATAACCTATTCTTCAATATTTGGCCCCAAGGACCATGATTTTGATTTCATCCCAGCAAGGGACCTCGCTATTTTTCAGATGAATTTGAGGGATCCCAGCGTCCATCATGGCTCGCCGACGAGCTTCCATGTCCAATACATCTTCATTGGCCAAATAGTCTTCCAGCCCCAACTCATTTCTCTCGTCTCGTAGGTTGATGTCATCCATGATTTCTGCATAACTGGTACACAATGTTTGTCGATGTTGGGCGAATTATTCAACCCTTTCTTCTGCTTCATAGGCAATTCACTCAAACTTGAGATTACGCTCACAAGCTCAGGTGTCGGTGAGGTCAAGAGAGTGGGCAGACGGGGAACGAGGTTGCAACACTTTGACTGTGATGATGGGGTCGTTGGATTGCAAGTTGTCAGGTGAGAATTCGGAATCAGAGTTGTCATGTGGAGGGTTCCATACTGGAGGTGTAGGTGGAGATGGGACAGGGAGAGGATTTTCTTCATTTGAAGAGGACAGAGATGAGTATATGGAGGAATGGGATTTGACCAGGCATTGCCATTCTATGTGGCCTGCTGTGAATTTCTTGCAGACATGACATTTGGTGTGCCTGCATTCTACCTTTTTGTGACTGATGCAGTGACAACCAGCGCATGCACGATAAAAGTCAGGGTCTCCGTGAATAAGGGGGGTGTCGTTTTGAGTTCTGATGAGGTGGACTAAGGTTGCAAGTGAAGCAACTACGAGCTAATAAACAACCCTATACAGGATTGCGCAAGTTGGGATCAAAAGAATAAAGAGGAAGAGGTAACTAGGTCGAATCAAGGAATCCTTCACTCGTAGTGATGAATGTCAAAGAAGAACTTGATTGGAGACTTTGCGTCAAAGTCCTGGTCTTATATACTACATGGGTGTGTGTATCTATTTGTACATGTTTGGTTATGTAAATAGTCCGTTTAGGAAACATATATCCATAAGAGGCAATTGAGGCTGTGCGTGACGAGTCCTTGTGACTCAGAACATATTCGTGCATAGGTTTGTGGCATAAACGGTAATTAGAAACATGAGGCACCCTTGTGGTGTGGCAGAATGGAAGTTGAGAAGCATGATGAACACGTTGTCCGTTATGATCGTGAGAATAGAAGTCAAGGGACTTCTTAGATGGAAATGAAAAGGAATCGTGACGTTTAACGAAGGTGGGTCAAGGTTTTGTTCCCTTGATTGTGTGACTTGACTTGGGTGTAAAATAACGAGTGTGCTTAGTAAGCTGCTTAGTCAGCAAGCTTAGTCATTGTTCGTTCATGAAAATGTTAAGTCCCGAAGGACGAGGTATTGCATTAGGTAGCGTTTGTAACAGCAAGTTTTTCTTCCTCCAAGGGAGATGAGGGAAGGACGTCACCATATTCGACTAATAAGGTGTGGACTCTTTTGCTGACTTTTGTCATTTCGAGTTGGTGGGCAGCGGCGAGAATCTTGCGATTGACTTAAGAATGAGATTTACATAAGAGGTTTAAGACGGGGTCGAGATCCGAAGAGGAAGGGAACCCTTCCAGTCAGGCAATGGTGGTGGACAATGTTTGGTGAGTGCCATATGCAGCATGAAGGAGGCCTAATGGGGAATTGGAGTGGATGCAGCGATCTAGAGTGGTGGCAAGCAAAGGATCATTGAGGGCACATGCAAGTGCATCCTCATGAGCAGGGGAGCAGCAGCAGAATGTGTGAGCAAAAGGGAAAACAGGGAGTTCAGAGGTGGGAATATGAGGCATGTTTGGATGGTAAGAAAGTCATTTGAAGTCTAGGGAGTGGATAGAAGGATGACACTTTTTGTAATCTTTAAGGAGGGTCTGAAACAACCCTAAACCCCTGAGGCGTAGCCGTCAAGAGGCAATAGCAGTTGCCCAAGAGAAGTGTCTTGTTACTCTTGTGGTATCCTTTACCAAGGCGTGACTTGACTAGTCTGGCTTATTGACTAGGAACTAGAGGTCTAGCAGACTGGTT
>JBBPTP010000089.1:0-39186 GCA_038094195.1 Pulveroboletus aff. carminiporus | reverse complement strand
TAGATATTTGTCTTTGTATGTGCATAGAGGCAGCATGTACATTGGTGTTCAGTTTTATTCTTATCTGGTTTTATCCAGTATGGACTATTGGGTATCCATGTAAGTGAAGACGCAAAAAGAAGATTGATGAAGACAAGTCGAGCGGTATCTCGCATTACAGTGTTGCCATTATACCATTTCATTTCTATCATTTCTACTTTCTGATTCATTTTCATTTCATACTTAGGAATCATGCTGGACACAGACATGGACATGGACAATCGATTGGATTGCGAAGGAATTGATATCTACGCTACACTGCGCTACCTATTGATGAGTCCTCATGCCCTCCATTCCTTCAGTTGCCTCTTCAACTCATCGATTTCACACAGCTGTGTGCCCACCTCAGCCACCAGGTCTGCCATGACAGACTCCACCTTCTTGATTTTTGCCTGCGACTCCATTATCTTTGCCTTGAGTCGAGTGACGAGGCAAAGTGCGAAATCTTGAGGTGACAATTGTGTGCCGTGAGTGACAGCAGCCTTCTTCTTTGTGGTTCTGCCTTCTTTCTTGTTGTCATTGGATTCGGAATCGTCGATGACGACAGTATCGTCCAGTTGGCATTTGAGAGATGGCTGATGATGCAGTGGCAGGATTTGGACTACAGAGTTATCAGTTCAAACTATTGACTGCACATGGCGACCACTTACCAACAGCTACCATCTTCCCCTTCCCTTTGTCTGCCACTTTGCTCGCTGAAGGCCCCTCTGCTTTCTTCAATGCCTTGCCATGCCCTAGCGATTTCTCGCACCACACCTTGAGCTTTGTGCACTGCTGGCAGGTGCAGTTAGCCTGTCCAATGCAGGGCTCCTTCGCCCTTGTGCACAGTCCACAGGGGACTCGGTGGATATTGGTGGACTGAACTGCAGTCTTCTTGGATGGTTCACCCTCGTCCTCATCTTTGTCGTCCTTGACTATAGGTGTTAAGCCTAACGCTACGATGTCCGTGCTAACACACAGGACAACGTGTATATAAGAGCGAGGGACTAACAGACTCAGAGAGAGATTCGACGAGGGGAGGAGCTCACGAAGAGTCGCAACGTCCCTTGCCAAATAGTTGTGTTAAGAGAAATGCACAATGTATTCAAAGTGAAGAATGCTACCGAAGGTAACTATGGTGTAGGGACAAGTAACAACTACCATAGTAAACAGGTAACGATGATGAGGAACGATCATCGTAGACTAGTAGTCAATAAAGATATCACGAGATAACCATAGTAGACAGATGACTATGGAGTTGGAATAGGAGCGACGAGGAGCTACGGAATAGATCCGAGTCAAGAAGTAAAAGAGTAACTGATAGTGCGAAAGAATGAGCACAAGAGAAATAGTATGAAAGCGTACTTGGATAAGCTTGTCTCAACATGAACTGGAGTTGAAACGTAGACAACTTAGTGAATCTATTGTGTAAGCTTAACAGCAAGCAATGGTAATAAAGAGGAAAAAGAAAGAGGGCGCACTAAGAGGGTAACTGATTGTAACAGTTTTTACGTGTGTTTTCTAATATTTTCTCAATCTTTTCCGCCATTGCTTCGGCCGCTGGGGCCTTCATCTTACGTTGCTCGAATCCCATCCTTGATAGATAAGAGCGTGTGACTTCGAAGGGACTTATCTTCATTGTCGATTGTTTCTTTATATTATAGGAGAATTGTGCCAGGGGCAACCATTCTGCCCAATTCTCAGGGTTTTCCGTAGCAAATATACGGAGATAGCTCTGCATCTCCCGATTAATTCTTTCTGTCTGGCCATCCGTTTGAGGGTGAAATGCGGTGGATAGCTTCGGAGTGATGCCCAGATGTTTACATAAGTCTTTCATAACCTGCATGGCAAATTGCGGTCCGCGATCCGAAATGATTGTTTTGGGTAATCCATGGTCTTTCCAAACATGGAATAGATATAGTTTAGCTGTATCCAGGCTCGTGATATTCTTGGAACAAGGAACAAATTCTACTTCTTTTGAGAATCTGTCCATGACAACCAATATGGAGTCATGTCCATCTGAAAGGGGAAGGTCGGTCACGAAATCTGTGGAGACATCCATCCACGGCATATGTGGCATGTCTAATGGTAGGAGTTTTTCAGATGGAGCCTTGTTTGTTCCTTTGAATCGTGCACATCTATCGCACCTTGAGATGTAATCCTTAATGAATGTGGATAGGCCAGGCCACCAATACGATCTTTCGATCAGTTCCTGGGTTTTCTCAGCACCCGGATGCCCAGCAACCGGTGTGTCATGATGTAGTCTAACGATCTCTAGACAGAGATCCTTTACAATGTACTCGTTTTTGGCTGGAACGTATAACCAGTCTGTCTTGTCGTATAGAGTGCCATTTTCTTCTCGGCATATGCTGTTCTTTCGGCATAGATCACGTGCCTCGGATTCTTTAATCAACAAGGTAGCTTTTGCGACTTCTGTTCTTAGAAGATCTCCTGGATCTTCAATTTCTGTCGTCTTAATGGAGCTAGGTGGGATGACTAATATCTGTTTGTTGTCATCTTCCATCCCTGCCCTGTGATCCTCTCTTCTTGATAGGGCATCGGCTTTTCCCATTGATGTCCCTAGCTTATGTACCCATTTGAAGTTAAAGCATGATAAGTACTGCGTCCATCTGACTTGTCGCCAATTTAAATCCTATTGTTTCATGAACCACTGCAGGTTGGCGTGATCGTTCCAGATTTCAAACTGGTACCGGGATCCTTCTAGGTGATGCCGCCACATTTCCAATGCTTTTATTACCGAGAGCATTTCTTTATCTGCAATTGGGTAATTGTGCTCTTCCGGTTTCATGCTGTGCGAAGCAAAGGCTGTGGGATGCCACTTCTCTCCCTTTCTCACTGACAGAACTGCCCCTGTTGCGTAATCTGAGGTGTCAGTTTCAAGGCGGAACTCCGATTCATCATCTGGGTAAGCCAGAATCGGAGCAGTCATAAATTTTCTTTTTAATGTTTCAAAGGCGTGCTTCTGGGCATTGCCCCATGTGAAAGGAGTGTCTTTCTTTGTTAGATCATTGAGAGGGTGTGTGACTTGTGCATAGCCTTCAATAAATCTTCTATAGAAGTTTGCTAATCCGAGGAAACTTCTTACTCCTCGGACATTCTTAGGTGTAGGCCATTCCAGAATGGCTTGAACTTTATCTTGTTCCATTTTAATTCCGTTGGTGGAGACCTTCATGCCGAGGAATTCCACTTCTTTGACATGGAAGGAACATTTTTCGGGTTTCACAAACAGGTCATTTTCCTGCAACCTGTGAAGAACTTCATTCACCAACTTGGCGTGTTCTTCTACATCGTCCATCTTCGTGAATATTAATAGATCGTCAATGTACACAATCACAATGTCTTCCATATCAGCAAAGATTTCATTCATCATTGCCTGGAAGGTGGCAGGCAAGTTACATAGCCCGAAGTACATCACGAGGGGTTCATAGGCTCCACAAAAGCATACAAATGCAGCCTTCCATTCGTCTCCTTCTTTGATCCGAATGTTGTTGTAACCCCATCATAGATCCATCTTAGTAAATAACTTGGCTCCTTTGAGCTTCTCGACCAATTGGGAAATCAACGGCAATGGATAGTTGTTCTTTACCGTGTGCTCATTCAGGTATCTGTAATCCTGAACCATGCATTTCTTTCCATCCTTCTTTGGAACAAAGAACACCGGGGATGTCTGCGGTGACTTTGAAGGACGAATGTATCCCTTCTTTAATTGGTCGTCTATAAACGCTGTTACTTCTTCTTGTTCTTTTATGGAAAGCGGAATGATCCGGCCCTTCTTGGGCTTAAATGAATCTTTGAGATCAATTCCGTGGTCCCATGGCTTTCGCAATGGCATTCGTTCTGAATCATGCTTATCAAACACTGTGCGATATTTGTGGTAGCATTTTGGAACCATTTCCTCAAACGTTCTTTCCTTTTTCTCAATAAGCTTCTCGAGCGCTGCTCAGAGATAGTAGGCATTCCATGCCACGTCCTGTTCTTCTTCTTCTTCTTTCATGATCCACGTGGGAACTTCTTGCAGCATTTTGCAACTGCGTGGGCATCAGTTCATTTTGACAATCCCCTTTTCCCAATCAATCTCTGGGTTGTGTTGCTTCAACCAGGAATAGCCGAGGATCAACTGGTTAGATCCGAGGTCGGTTACCTCTGCCGTGGCTCTTTCCCGGTGACCCTGGAAATTGATTATAATTTCCGTGCAGTGCGTGATGTCTCCTGCATTATTTTGAGTTCCATCAACGTTGAACATGCGGATTGGTGTCTTTAGTGCTTTGAGCACAAGGCCGTTACTTTTGACCCACTTCTTATTGATAAATATTACGTTTGCGCCACTATCAAGGAGTGCTTTGATCTCCTTTGGGTTCTTCTTATTGTGACTTATTTTAATGTCCAATATGATTTCTTTGGACGGGTTCACAGATCTGGTAAAGATCTCTTCAGGGAAATTTATTTCATCATCTTTTTTCTTTGTTTTGGTGGAGGAATTAAGCACATCCTTTTCAGCGACACCATGCTTCGGACTAGCCGAAGACACCTCCTTCTGGCAATTTGATAAATCATCGTTTTGGTCGCTGTCCACGGCTTCCTCCACGGAAAGTACTTCAAACCTATTTTTATAGTTTTCTTTGTTTTTGACATCATGAGACTGAGCACCCTATTTACTCAATCCCATCTGTGATTTACCGATTCCTCATCTTTCATGTCCCAGAAGAATGCCTTCATTTCATCGAAGGACATCCCTCATACTGCCGCAAAGGGATCAGCTTCTTTTGCCTTTCCCTTGCCTTTGTCTTCCTTTTTCAGGGGCGTTTCCTTCTCACTACTGCCTTCCCCCCCCGAGGTCGTTGCAGCTCGTACTTTCATCTTTGGTGCTTTCTTGCACCTGGGTTTATGCTTAGAGCCCAGGAATTTGCATTCCGGGCATTGAATCTTAGGTTTTGGACAATCTCTTACGAGATGTCCTTGTTGTCCACAGTTGAAACACGAGGGACCATTGCCTTGCCTCGTGTTGGCAGTTTCTATCTTAGCTGCCCTGGCTTCCTTCTTCTCTTTCTTTTCCCATGGTTTTGTGGCCACGGGTTTGTTGAACATTTGGTACGCTTCCAGCTGCATACTGATATTTTTTATCTCGAATAGTGTTTGGTCGACACTTTGCTTTCGTTGACCCTTGAATAACTCCAGATGTATATCTGGGTGAATTGCGTTCTTGAGTAAGTAGACCCCGTGTGATTGGTCCACTCCTGACTGGTAGTATAGCTTTCTCCATCTTACAATGAACGCAAGAATGGAGCTTGAACCTTGTATGCATTTGGCGATTTCTTTCTTCGCCCAGTCCTTTTGGAGTTGAGGGTGGAACAGCCCCTCAATTTCCACGACCAAAGAATCCCAGTCATCGATCAGGGATTGGCCGGCGGTGAGCTTCTGCAGCTCTACTTCCGCAAAGAAACTTCCTTTCTCACCCTTTAGGCGAGATAAGACCACGTACACCTGATTTTTCCCATGGGGTTCTGGCGCCCCATCAACTTCTGACTTGCCCATGAACTGTTTTGGATTACAGTCCATCCATGCTTTCATTTTCGTCCACCATTCTTCGAACTTCGACAGGCTACCATCGTAGGTGCCTGGGTCGGTGAAAATTTCTACTTTGGACGTACTCCCCGCTTGCATTCCTACTGCTGCTTGTCCCCCTCCCATGGCCCATGTGTATACATCCATCAATTCTCGGGTGCGTTGGTCGGCTTGTTCCGCATTTTCAGTTGCAGTGACCAATTGTGCTTCTGCTCTCGTCAGGGCTTCTTGGAGGGCGAATCTCTCGTTTTCCATAGCTTGAATTCTATCGATTGCATTTTGGAATGAAGCCAAAAGATTGGCCCAATTCTCTGCATTGAGTTCTGGTACTTGAGCCATGGTTAACTAGTAGGGATATGTACGTAGTTTTCATAAATGTGAATAAGGATGTAGGTAAGGATGTTGGTTGGGCATGGTAGGTTCTTCGACTCTTGTTCTACTGTAATCGTACCAATAAACTTTTCTGGTACGTCGCTTCTTCGGCTGCCTTATAGCTAGCAGTGAGGTTTCTCTGACCTGCCCTTCTCTTAACTCTTCTGGTAAAAACTCCCTCGCTACTTGGGCGGGTATGCCTAGTAGCCACTCATCGATGAACCCAAACTCTCTCTCCAGAGTGACTAGCTCCGAAGGATTTGCTGAAGGGTGGGGAGATGAATTGAGAGAGCCAAAAATTTCTTCAAGCAGCCTCTGAGCTTGGTCGAGGTGCCCGGCGATGTTGTTGACGAACTGATGTAGCTGCTCCGCTTCGTGCCCTGATGACATGACCAAGTAGTTTTCTAATGAGGAGTTTGGCACTTAGCCAGGCGCATGAGACTCCATACACTACTTGTGTGAAGTTAAGAAAACAATAGCTCTTGGGACGTACTTGCAAACGAGACCGTTGTCGGGTTTGATGGAATCAAGTTCTAATGAAACAACTACGAGCTAATAAACAACCCTATACAGGATTGCGCAAGTTGGGAAGTATGATGGACACGTTGTCCATTATGATCGTGAGAGTAGAAGTCAAGGGACTTCTAGACGGTAATTAAAAGAAGCGTGACTTAATGAGAGTGTGGGTCAAGGGTTCGTTATCCTTGATACGTGACTTGACTTTGAAAAATAAAGTGAATGTGCTTAGTAAGCTGCTTAGTCAGCAAGCTTAGTCATTGTTCTCATAGAAAGATGTTAAGTCCTGAAGGACGTGGTATTGCAATAGGCAGCGTTTGTAACATGAAGTCTTCGCACCACATGAGTAGGACTGTCTGAGGCTTTTCCTGCAGTTTTTCTAGCTCAGTGGACAAGGTGATCTTGCTGATGTCAGCCCATCCTACCTCTTTCCTGGAGAGATACTCATGAAGAGACACAACATCCCAGGAAGAGTTGGAAAGGTCAACATTTTGAATATCTTCTTCGTTATTCCTTTTTACTGTTAGTTTATCTCAAGTCCAGTCGATTTTGGGGTTCCATTTTCTCAGCCAGGGCATTCCTAAGATAATTTGAAGAGTTTTAAGTTTCGTGACCATTAATCCGATCCTTTCCTTGTGGTTGTTAATAGCTAGATCCATTCATGCTTTGTATTTGATGGTTTCTCCTTGGTTCTCAGTTCCATTGACATTAAGTGCAGTGATGGGTTGTTTCAGGGGTACTTATGGGAACCAGTGTCGTTTGACAAGATTTGTGTCAATAAGTTTTCAGTCACTCCAGAGTCAACGAGGGCGATTGTTTTGACGATTTCTTTTTCAGTATGTAGTTTGACAGGGACTCACAGAGTTCTTTCATTGGCCAGAGCTACAAATACATGATTTAGGGTATGAGAAGGAGACATCAAACATCCTTCTCTAACTAAAAATCTGAGGATGGTACCTCTGCTTCTTCGTCGAAACAAATCTGAAGTGTCTGTAAAATTTGCTTGGAATCTTTCCCTTTTCCTTTAAGGGAAGAAATGTACAAATTGAGGGGATCAACAGATGTAGATGAGGATGGGGTCATGGTGGTCACGAAAATAACTGAGGGTGGTACTGATACTGTGGTTGAGGTGATCTGAACTTGCATTGCTGATGATTTGGTAGAGAAAGTAACTCGACAGTTCTGGGCAGAATGTCCAACTTTCTAGCATTTAAAGCATCAGTTCTCTCTGATGCATTTGGCTCTTTCAGTGGAGGTAAGTTTCTTCAGATGGACAGCATTGATGTCCATAGCGTTGGAATCTTTGATGCAGATAGATGAAGAGGAAGAGTTGGTTGAGTAATGGACTCCTTTCTTGAGATCCTTGATCTTCATCAGCTGTTGGTGGTAGATCTTTGCCTTCTCGATCTAATCCTGAATTGTGGTGGTAGTTTTCTTGGCACCTAGGATCATGATGGCGAGTTTCTGGTTGATGCTCATAGAGAAGTTGTTGATGAGGGCATGGTCTTCAGTTACTCTGGCTTTAGCAGCCAGTGCCTGAAACTGAGTGATGTATTCCTAGAATCCATCATCCTTCTTAGTCTTAGTTTGGACAAGACGGTGGAGCTCTATTTGAGCCTTAGCTTTAGAATCGAATGGAAAAAAGGTAGACTGGAAATCTTTTGTGAACACATTGAAGGTTTTCTTGGTGGCATCAATGGAGGTGTCTCCCATCTTGTCATACCATATTTCAGAGAACTGGACTCCCCTGCCTTTACTCATCTTGTTAAGGCAAGTTAGGATCTTGATACCATCGTTAGAGTAGATTGATGGGTTGACAGAGAAGTAGGTGTTCATGGCTTTGATCCATCTAATGAATTCATCTGGTTTGTCTGAGAAGTCTGCTAGAAGGGCAGCCTTAACTTTTGACTGAGTGATAGACATGATGGTCAGTGGTAAACTGGGTGGTGGGCTAGGTGGGGGACTGGTAAAGATGGGACTAGATGATCTGGGTGTAGCAATCTGGGGAAGGGGTTGGGGAACCATGATTTGAGGGGTGTTGCTGCTAGACAGGGACTGAGTTACTAGGTAGATACCTGGTTGGTGGGTACATCTGATTCTAGAAAATAGAACTGGGTTGCTGGACTGGGTAGATGATGATGTGATTCATTGACTAGATGGTAACTGGGTTGCTGGGAAGTCTTCCTTCACTGAGAGGTGGTCTAAAAGTACTGGGTGCTATGGTGACAAGGAGGGAGTAGTCCTACTCCAATGACAGGAGGGATGAGGGTGACTTTAAATCTTTTGTTACACCTAGCACTACTACACCTTGCATGAAATGCAAGGTGGGGAGATGTTGATGCTAAGAGCAACCAGACTTGAGAAAGATACTACCAAAGGAAGGAGCTCACGAAGAGTCACAATGTCCTCTAGAAGAACTCAAAGAAATGCTAGGCTGGAAGACAGAATAGATTCAAAGTGAGGAAATGTTACATGGTGCTATCCTATGATTTAAATAGTGATAGCTGTTTGACTATAGGGCCGGCCCCAGATGTGAGATAAAAGGAATGATACTGTGGATTAACTAATCTATAGTAGAACATTATAGAAAGGGAAAGAACTTTATGGAAGGATGAGAACTACAAGACCAAGATAAGAGACTCAGCCGAGGAGTGATTGTTTGAGTGACAAAAGACAAGAGATGAACCTCTCAAGAGCTGATCATAATAGAATGAGATGAGGAGAGATGGATACTATGAGTAAGCCATAAGTGTAGGTAACACAAACAATACCAAAGAGGATGGTCTGTTATGCAAAGCAAAAGAGTAGTAATGATGTAGAGAGGGATAAGATTGTAACATGACTTGTTTGACCTTCCTGGTCTACTTACCCATGGATTAGCTAGTGCATGGCATTTCTGACTAGGTTGTTCAGCCATGTTTGTTAAAGGACCTAAAGGAAGCAGTGAGCTATATGAAACTCTGAATAATACATTATACACCATCGAAAAACAGACTAGTGACACTGTCCAGAGGACAAAGCACTAGGGTAAGAACATAAGGAATGTGTAATATATAATAGTACACATGGTACATCATATGTACACATGCTACTTAACTGGTGAACAAGAAATATGAATGAGAAGCATATGTACCTGCATTGCAGAATCAGTAACATGTCATGGCATAAATCTGGCCACTCACAGATTTGAATTAGTTTATAAAAGCCCTTGCTGTGGCCATGCAGCAACCTGCTGATCAATCACTGTTAACCTCCCTATTCTCAATGCTGACACTACTGCTGAAAACCATTCCCTTCTCATCAGATTCATCATTACAAGTGCTGATGTCCACACCACACTCTTTGGCATATTCAACCATGACTGACAGCTCTGTCACATCTTGATCTGCCTGATGAGCTGCAGAAGAGAGGCTGCTAAAGTAGAACAATTCATTCATCTTGAGCTCAGAAAGACCTTGATCAGTGTACATTTCCATGAAAAATCTGTACTCTGATTCAGTGAGCTGATGAACAGCTTCAAGGCTGCTCTGGATTTGCTCCAGAGTGTGAAGCAACTACAAACTAATGAACAACCCTATACAGGATTGCTAGTCATTGATGTCAAAAGATAAGAGGATGCAAAAGAGTAAAGGGTCGAATCTAGGAACTCCCCACTTGTAGTGATGAGTATCAAAGAGAACTAGATTGAGGGACTTTGCATCAAAGGCCTGGGTTTATATACTACATGGGGTGTGTACCTATTTGTACTTATTTGTGTATGTAAATAGTCCATATGTGGAATCATATATCCATAAGAAGTAATCATAAGGCTGTACTTAATGTCCATGCATAGGCTTGTGGCATATCTTTGATGTGACAGTAATTAATAGCATGATGCACACATGTTGTGTGGGAGAATGGAAGTTCAGAAGCATGATAGACACATTGTCCATTATGATCATGGGAATAGAAGTTAAGGAACTTCTACACAGAGATTAAAGAGAAGTGTGACTTTAAAGAGAGTGGGTCAAGGGTTTGTTACCCTTGATATGTGACTTGACTTGGTGAATAAAGCAAGTGTGCTTAGTAAGCTGCTTAGTCAGTGAGCTTAGTCATTGTTTCAGAGAAAAAGTGTTAAGTCCTGAAGGACAAGGTATTGCATTGGATAGCATTTGTAACAGAGTGTAGATCTTCTGCTTTATTGCTTTGAGGTCCCAAGTCACCAGAAGGAGCTGAATGTGACTCCTTTCTGTCAATACATGCTTCTTGACTATGGCAGCATGGAGGATGTTGTCAGACAGCTGTTGAAGGCCCTGCCTGAAGATTTGCATTGCCTAAGGGTTGGATGTAAATTCTGGGATAATGATAGCAGAAATTACTACAAGCTCCACCATTGATGGATCCACATGATGGCCTGCAACCTTAGTGGAAGGGCCACAACTTTGAGTCATTATTGCAAATGAGTGCTTATATGCTGGGTTAGATGCAGGGCACTGCAGGTAAGGGGAAAAGTGGTTGAAATTGAAACCTTTTACCAGAGAAGGTTCAAATTTCATTGGATTGCTTCTCTCAAAACATGTCAGAGAGCTGGTGGGACTGGGCAGTGGAGACCAGTGAGTAGCTACAATGACCTGAGACATAATGATGATACAGAGACACAGTTGAAGTAGAGTTTCAAGGCCTCTGGTGTGACACTATATCAATCAACCATGGACCACCAGAATGTGTATGAGATGTACACTGTTGGATCCAATGAACAGCAAGATCAATACAATGACAGACATATCCTTGAATTCAGTGAAGAGTGAGCACTCTTGAATATGCTTTAGTTCTGCTCAACTTTTGCAGATTCATTTGTCCACTTTGTGAAGCAACTACAAACTATCAAACAACCCTATACAGGATTGCTAGTTGTTGAAGTCAAAAGAGAAGAGGATGGTAAAGAGTTAGAGGGTTAAATCTAGGAACTTCCCACTTGTAGTGATGAGTATTAAAGAGAACTAGATTGAAGGACTTTGCATCAAAGGCCTAGCTTTATATACTACATGGGATTTGTACTTATTTATATCTATTTGTGTATGTAAACAGTCTGTGTTTGGAAACATATATCCTAATATAGTAATGAGATTGTCTGTGATGAGTCATTGTGACTCAGAATATATCCATGCATAGTCTTATGGCATATTTTTGAAATAGATAGAGATTAATAACATGTTGCACACACATTGTGTGGGAGAATGGAAGATGAGAAGCATGATGGACATGTTGTCCATTATGATCATGAGAATAGAAGTTAAGGAACTTCTAGATGGTAATGAAAAGAGAATCATGACTTGAATAAGGGTGGGTCAAGGGTTTGTACCTTTGATATGTGACTTGACTTAGAAAATAAAGTGAGTGTGCTTAGTAAGCAAGCTTAGTCATTCATTGTGGAAGAAAATGTTAGGTCCCAAATGGACTGCAAAATGTCAAGTTGACTTTTCGTTTTGCTGATCACGTGTGCCTCAACTCCTACCTGGCAGTACCCAGATCAGCTGAGGGTTATCTGTGACTCAACATATACCTTTGTAACCAGCTCATATGTCTGATACTTCATCTTCTGACAGTCATTCATTGTGCTCCCAAGGTCCTGTTGTCAACCCTCTTGAGACCATAGGCACTCATGGTCAGAAAATTCGTAAGCAGGCAGCTCAATGGACAGATGAAGAAACAACTATGCTACTCAAGTTTCTTGCCATGGAGATACCCAAGGGAGATGGTGGTATTCCAAAGAAGCCAACATGGACAGTGGCCGCATCATTATTGAGAACAAAGTTTCAGATATTCAAGGGGGGTGCAAAAGATGCTGATGCATATGAACATAGATTTGGGCTGGTGAGTTTTCTTTATTATCAGATCGATCCATTACTGATTATCTACCAGATAAAGAGGCAGTACGAAGCAGTTGTTGAACTCAAGAATGCCTCAGGTTTTACATACAGCGACAACGATGGTGCAAATATTTCACTCGAGCAAAGTGATGTATGAAATAGATATGTCAAGGTGCATTGTCTGATTCTGAACAAAACAACTCTCTAATACATATGCTGTCCAAAGTCTCATCCAGCTGCAAAGCCCTTTAGGAACAAAGGGTTCATACATTTTGATCTTGTTGCCCCACTGATCCCTAATAAGAGCAGGGGGATCTATGTGTATCGTTCCACTGCCACACAGAGCAAGGACCAGACTCTTGGAGACAATGCCCACCTTACTCCTATTGAAGATGCTAGCAGTAGCTTGCATGGTGACGTTCTCCTGGCTTGGCAGCTGATACTGCCAACTCTTGAATTCAGCCAGCTCTCAGCCTATGCCATCTGACTACCACTGCTGAAGAGATCTCCCAGGTCAGTATGCAGTTAGATGTCTTTCCGGACCCTCTTTCGACCATGCCATCAGACATCAGTGCAAATGCAATGCTGCCTCCCAGCCACCCCTCATTTCAGTCTCCCCCCTTGATTGCTGGTTGCTCTCTGAACACAACATCTCTGCCTGGTTTCCTTTCTCTGTCCCCAGTACCCTCCACCCCCCCTCTGAACAGCAGTGGCAATGGGAAGAGGAAATCCACCTTCTCAGTTGTTTCTGAGCACAGTTCATGCAAGCAATCCTGCCCAGTGTTACAAATGCTCTTTTTGCAACATCGTAACTTATTCAAACCCCGACTAAAGCTCCTCTGCAATGAGGTTAAACTAGCCACTCAAGTCTAATGCTTGTCGTTAGGCTTGCAGCTCAAATTAAGTACCCCAAAGTTATGATGTCATGAGCTCCTCAATCCTTACATCCGCTAAGTTTGAACCAACCCTACCCTAAACCCTGCTTATACTGTCACAACTTCATGATAGCATGATGCTTGACATCATGTGACTTACGACTTTATGATTTTGGACTTATTGAACTTTATTGGACAGAACTTAACTTTATTTGTATGCTTCCATTTCATGCCTCATGCATTTCATTTCTGCTACCCTTTACCCTATGGCTATGCTCTATGCTTCCCTTCCATTTGATATGCCACCTGACTCATGCCTACCTCATTGTTTTAATCTCTGCTTCACAGCCTTATGGCTGTTCACCCCTTTATTTGGATAACAGACCAAATACATATAAATATGTAGTAGGGTATATAAGGACCTGAATCAATGACCAAGGGATCCTTAGTCAGATCCTCTTGGGTTTTCCCCTACTTCCATTTGACTCTTAAGTCTAAGCTTCCTTGTGGTAACCTGAAAGCTCTAGTAGCAATTAGGGTTGTTTCACCCAGTATCAGTGATGGCACAAGCACAACAGCAGAGTGGGTCTGCCATGCAAAAAATGACATCTGTGGTCAAAGATCTTATCTGCATGATGGGACCATCATCCAACCCTCTCAACAACACAATAGGGATCATCCGTGAACACAGAGAACTTACATCAGAACAGCGACTCGACATCAGTAATTTCCTTGTGCACAAGCAGAATTGCAACCAAACTGTTGTATTCATTGGTTTGGATGAGGAGGACTGGAAGGAGTGGCTACAATGTAGGTTGTCTGAGATTGTGAGGGCTTGTGAGCATGAGGAACCATACTGATCTGTTTGTATGCTGTATCATACTACTTTTTTTGAATCCGACGTGATGTTTTTTCAATCTGATGTGATGTTTTTTCAATCCGGCATGATGTTTTTTGAATCTGGCATGATGTTTTTTCAATCCAGCATGATGTTTTTTCAATCTGATGTGATATTTTTTCAATCCGATGCAATGTTTTTTCAATCTGATGTGATGTCTTTTCAATCTGATGCAATGCTTGTTAGATTTGATGTGCTACAGGCCATGATGTAACAACTCCTACTGATAGTCCTTCCACATTTCCTATGTGATTCTGTCATGTCATGTGTCCACTTGCCTCCGTTCAACCTCATCCACAGGTCCATCACCAAGAACACTGCTGTCTCCATCCTCTTCAACAATATAACCGATGCTGGTGAGCTCTGGATCAAAAAAGTCTTCAGGATCATGCCAGCAAATGAAATTGTGTATTGCACAAAGTGTGACAGGAATGCAGGCCTGGATGTGCATATCGTACTTGAGGGGAAATTGGAGGATGCAAAACTGACACTTTAAAATGCCAAAGATATGCTCAATGACATTCCAGAGTGCAGCATGTTGTAGGTTAAATAGCTCTTCTCAGTTTTGTGGTCTGTTATAAGTGATGAATACATGGTATTAGTACAGACATTGTTGACAAATACCTTCAATTGGCCTGATGCCATTCTTTTAGATGGTACCAAGTGCCACAATATGATATGAGAAGTGCATCCAATGTCCCAAAGCCAGCATCAGCAAGGAGGTACTTGCCATGTGGCATTCACAAGTCATGGGTGTGAGCATCATTTCATAGTGTTGCGTCAGCAGTAGATCCATCCCAGCTAGTGAGAGAAAATGTGAAGAAAAAATCAAAATCACAAGCAAACAGACAGTTTTGAGACAGATATCCTTTCTGATTGCACATATATGGATGGTCATCAAGAGTGGTAAAGGCACGGATATGTGTGCCATCAACAGTGCCAATATAGTCATGAAAGAAATGAAAGCGTGCATCGTCCATGATGACAGATGACATTGGAGTGTGCTGCATTGGAAATTGGACCTGGGAGGTATAGAATGGAGGGCTGGAGAAAAATTGGAGCATGTGTTTGAAGTATCTAGTGAATGGATGGGTAAAGTCATGATATCAATATCATTAATACACTCACCTTGTGATCATATCCATTGAGTGTTGAAATCTCTTAGCGACATAACAGGATGATAGGCTGGTTATGCAAGTGTATAGAAATATACCTAGCTGCTCCTCAACAGATATGTTGTTCCATGATGTGGTGAATCCATGGTGCTTTAACACCATCACCAACTGGTTGAACATATCATGTCCAATGCCAAGGCACATTCGAATCTGATCAGGATGTCCATTGAGAAGCTCAATCATCCATCCTTTCCCAGTTAAAATGGATATGTGGTATGATATTGGAGCAGTGGGAGTTAGAAATAACAAGTTATAGTAGTACAACATTTGGGTCATGATGATTGCTATCAAAGCAACCAGTCAGCATCGGCGATCCTCTTGGATTTTCTGTGCTTCCAGGTCCATGATGGCATTGGTGGGGATGTGTGACTATAATCCAGGTACTGCCAGATAGGAGTTGAGGCACATGTGATCAGCGAAATGAAAAGTCAACTTGACATTTCATAGTCCATTCAGGACCTTAAGTCCCGAAGGATGAGGTAATACATTAGGCAGCATTTGTAACACTTTGTTTGATATCAATGACATCAATTACTGCCATTTGGGCACACCTCAATGCTGACCATCTCCTCTCAGATGAATTCAAATTTTCTCTTCCTCCTGCATTCTCTTCTGCTCTTCATCATGGTCATTACCACCCCAATTCTTTGTATATCTATGAGAAAGCTCAAAACACCCTCAAGCACCTTGCTGCAGAATCTGCAAAGCATGAAGAAATACAACTAGTGTTACACTCCTTTTTATCTCATCTGCTATCACTATTATCTCTTTCTTACAACCTACCATCCTATTGGGAATAACCTGCAACTCATACATGCATTTCTTACTGTTAATATCTCTGCTTTGCCCACACCTTGTTTCTTTATAACCTAGCTCTTGAGGGTGAGTACCTTTTCATCTCTGTTCCTGAACAATCTCTCCTCGGTTGATTCTCTCATATCAATCTTGTAGTTCCTTACTTAGTCATCCTATTCTCCAACCCTCTTCTTGTTTCTACTGTGCATTAGATAATGTGCAGTTTTCCTTTTATTTCTATCTCAGCTGGGCTGGCCCTAGAGTACATTGACTATCACTATTTAAACTGTAAGATAGCGCCATGTAATGGTTTCCCATCTTGAATCTATTCATTCACTTACCTAGTATAACCTAAGTCTCTTGAGGATGTTGCAACTCTTTGTGAGCTCCTCCCTCAAGTAGAATCTCTCTTGAATCTGGCTAGTCCTAGTATCAAGAACTCACCACCTTGTGTTTCACATAAGATGTTGTAGTGCTAGGTCTAACAAAAGATTCAAGATCACCCTTGTCTCTCCTATCATCAGAGTAGGACTACCCTCACCTTGTCACCATAGTACCCAGCACCATCAGACCATCCCTCAGTGAGGAGGAAGACCAACTAGAAACCCAGTTGCCACCTAGCCAACGAATCACCTTGTCATCTCAGTCCATCAACCCAGCTTTATTCCCTAGAACCAGACATACCTATCAGTCAGATACATACCTAGTAACCCAAGCATCATCCAGTCACAGCACACCCAGAATATCAGCACCCCAGCCCTTACCCCAGATCACTGCCCCCAGATTATCTAGTCCCATCTTCACTAGTCCACCCCCTAGTCCAACACCAATCATCATGTCCACCACCCGGTCGGAAGTTAAAGCTACCCTCCCAGCAGACTTCTCTAGTGAATCAGATGAATCCACCAGATGGATCAAGGTGATGAATGCCTACTTCTCAGTTAATCTATCGATCTACTCTGATGATAGCACCAAGATCTTGACCTGCCTTAACAAGATGAGTAAGGGCAGAGGCATCCAGTTTTTGGAAATGTGGTATGACAAGCTGGCAGATGCCACAATCGATGCCACAAAGAAAACCTTTGCTAAATTCACTGAAGACTTCCAGTCTATTTTCTTTCCATTCAATGCTAAAGCTAAAGCTCAAATGGAACTCCACTGCCTCATTCAAACTAAGACCAACAAGGATAATGGCTTCCAAGAATTCATCACTGAGTTCCAAGCTCTGGCAGCTAAAGCTGGAGTAACTGAAGACAATGCCCTCATCAATGACTTCTTTGTGGGCATTGATCAGAAATTAGCCATCATGATTCTCAGAGCAGAGAAACCTGCCATCACCATCCAGGATTGGATCAATAAGGCAAAGACCTATCATCAACAGTTGATGAAAATCAAGGACCTCAAGAAGGGAGTCTGTTATTCTGCAAGCATCTCCTCCACCCATACTAGAGATCCGAACACCATGGATGTCAATGCAGTCCACCTTAAAAAGCTCACTCTGACAGAACAGACCTGATGCATCAGAGAGAATTGATGCTTCAAATATAGAAAGGTTGGGCATTCTGCCCAAAATTGTAGAGTCATCTTCCCTTCCAGACCTCAAACAACTCAGGTCCAAGTCACTTCCACATCTTCCCCAGTCATCGCCACTACCACTGTCATGCCTTCTTTGTTGAAACCTGCTGATCCTATTGACTCATACATTACTTCCCTTAAAGAAAAAGGAAAAGACCTGAAATAAATTTTGCAGACACTCCAGATCTGTTTTGATGAAGAAACTGAATCCACCTCCTTAGATTTTTGAATAGAGAAGGATGCCTGACATCTCCTTCTCATAGCCTCAACCATGTATTTGTAGCTCTGACAAATAAACATACTCTGAAGATCTCCATTAGACTACATACTAGAAAAGAAATCGTTAAAATTGTCATGCTCATTGACTCAGGAGCCACTGGTAACTTCATCAATGCTGACCTTGTCAAATAGCATTGGTTCCCTAGTATCCCCTTGAAACAACCCCTCACTGCACTAAACGTCGATGGAACTCAAAATCAAGGAGGCATTATTAAACACGAAGCCCAAATGGACCTAGTTATCGATAACCACAAAGAACAAATTGGACTATTGGTTGCCCAGCTCAAGACCCCACAGATTATCCTGGGAATGCCCTGGCTGAGGAAATGGAACCCAAAAATTGATTGAACTCAGGACAAACTATCTGTAGAAAGGAATAATGAAGAAGATATCTGAAGCATTGACCTACCTGATTCTCCCTGGGACATTGTGTCTCTTCATGAGTACCTTCCTGGGGAAGAGCTGGAATGGGCTGACATTAATAAGATCACATTGTCCACAGAACTTGAGCAACAACAAGAAAAGACTCAGATTGTTTTGCCAACTTGGTGTGAAGACTTTAAGGACGTCTTTGCCAAACAGACTTTTGACAAACTCCCAGATCATCGTCCCTATGATCATGTCGTAAACCTCAAACCATCTTTCATTCCAAAAATAGGTAAAACCTACTATCTCAACCTGAAGGAGTGGAAGGCTTGCCAGGATTTCATCTCCAAACATCTTAAATCTGGACAAATAGTACCATCCACCTCTTCTCAGGCCGCATCATTCTTTTTCATTCCAAAGAAAGATGGATCACTACAACCGTGTCAAGACTATTGGTATCTTAACACCCACACTATCCACAATGCCTACCCCCTTCTGCTCATCTCAGAACTTATCAATGATATGAAAGATGCAAACATTTTCACCAAGTTTGACATTAGATGGAAATACAATAACATCCACATTCAAGAAGAAGACCAATGGAAAATGACCTTCATCACCTCTTTTGGTCTGTTTGAACCCATGGTACTTTTCTTTAGTCATAGTAATACTCCTCCCACATTCCAAACATTCATGAACCATATTTTCACTGACATGATCACTGAACAATGGCTTAAAATCTATATGGACAACATAGAAATCTGTATGAAGGATGACATAGACTTACATCATGAATAAACCCACTGAGTTCTACAACAACTAAGGAAACACAAACTATCTTTGAAACTGGCCAAATGCGAGTTTGATACATCACAAATCAACTTCCTTGGAATCATTGTAGGCAATGGCTTAGCCAAGATGGACCCAGTCAAACTCTCAGCAATTTCCTCCTAGAAACCCCCAACCATAGTAAAAGGAGTTTGATCGTTCATAAGATTTGCCAACTTCTATCAAAAGTTCATTCTCAACTTCTCCAATATCGTCACCCCATTAAATCTTCTCACCTGAAAGAACCAACTTTGGGATTGGACTCAACTACAACAAGATGCATTTGACACTCTAATCAATATTTTTTCGTCTTCACCTGTCCTCCATATCTCTGACTTAGCCAAACCATTCATAGTCATGACTGACACATCTCTGATCATAGCTGGTGCTGTTCTAATGCAAACTGACACCAATGGAGACCTTCACCCATGTTCTTACTTCTCTAAGATGTTCATCCCTGTAGAACACAACTACGATATATATGATCACAAATTGCTTGCTGTAATCCTTGCCCTCACCAAGTGGAAACACTACCTACTCAGCACAAACCACCCTGTCACCATCATTACAGACCACAAAAACCTATTATACCTGAAAGACCCTCACAAACTCTCCCATTGTCAGGCTCAATGGGGTCTTTTCCTCCAGGACTTCGATATCTTATGGAGGGTCACATCTGGAACTCAAATGGGCCCTGCAGATGCTTTGTCAAGAAACTCTGAAGTGGATACTTCAGAAGATAACACCCAAACCTCCATCATCTCAGAACCCATTATTATCCATATCCTAGACACCAGGCTTGCTGAGCTAGTCCGCTCCTCCTCCACTGAAGATCCTTTAGTACTTCATGCTATTGAAGGCTTAGAAAAAGACAACTCCCTCTTCCCCAGGTCTGCTCTCACTGATTGGACCCTAGACAATGGCCACCTCTATTTCAAGGGTCACTTATATATCCCACCATCTGCTTGTTCCTCTATCCTGACTACTATTCATGAATCATCCACTACCGGCCACTTAGGCCAATTTTGAACCAAGGCCCTGATAGAATGAGACTACTGGTGGCCTAGACTAGCTACTTTTGTTCACAACTTTGTCATGGGATGTGCGGTCTGTCAACAGAATAAGGTCAACACATATCCAACCATACTAACTCTCTCTCCAATCCTGTCACATTCCACCCTACTATTTAAGCAAATCTCAGTAGATCTTATTATGGATCTCCCTGAATCTCATGGATATGATTCTATCATGGTCGTGGTTAACCATGGACTTACAAAGGGAGTAATTCTTGCTCCTTGCAATAAATCTGTTACAGCTGAAGGCGTCATTCGACTTTTTCATGATTTTGTCTTCAAAAGATTTGGACTCCATGAATCTGTTATCTCAGATAGAGGCCTCCAGTTTGCATCTGCCTTTGCCAGAGAATTGGCTAGACTCCTCAAATATGATGTCAAACTATCGACTGCATATCATCTCCAAACTGATGGACAAACTGAATGGATGAACTAAGAACTCAAAATCTATCTTTGTATATTTACCATGAACCAACCCAGAAAGTGGGCAGATCTCCTTACCATCACTGAGTTCACCCACAACACTGCTCCACACTCATTCACCAAAGTATCTTCCTTCTCACTGATGCTCAGATATGAACCCTGAGCTTATCCTCATATCAGAAAGACATTCCTTCCTGCTCTAGAGTTCAGGCTTGCTGCCCTTGACGAATCAAGAAAGAAAGCACTTGCTGTGCATGACTCTGCCCATCGAATCATGACTGCTCAGATAACTAGGCACTTCATTCCATGGAAAGTAGGAGCCAAGGTTTGATTGGAAGCCACTAATCTCCACATCAAAACCTTATCATGGAAGTTGGCTCCAAAATAATATGATCCTTTTGAGATCACCCAAGTACTCTCATCTCTCTCCTATCAACTTAAACTTCCACACACCTGGAAGATCCACAACATCTTCCATGCATCCCTCCTTTCACCTTACAAGGAAACAGATACATATGGTCCCAACTTCCTTCATCCTCCACCTGATCAGATCGGATCAAAAGAAGAATACAAAGTGGAATGCTTCATCTTTCATCAGGGCAGTGCATCAAGGAGGCAGTATCTAACCACATGGAAAGGCTACCTATCTTCAGAAAATACCTGAGAACCAGAAACTAATCTCTGGCATGTGTAGCAACTCCTTGATCACTATAAAAGGGACAACCATCTCTAAGAAATGGGTCAAACAAGATGTTGGTCTCTTTGTGAGTATCGCCTTGTATGAACCATCTCCAGCATTACTGGGAACACTATGTCTATCCACTCCTCATCATTGCTATCCTCCTCGCCATCCTCTTCTCTCATCGACTCTCATATTTGAACTCTATCAGTAAAGCCATTGCAGCTACCTATTGCCCACACTCTGACTTTATTCACCACTATCCTATCAGATGCCAGCCTACTTTATATTGTTGAAAACCTTCCACTGTACCATCAAGATACCACCTCTCAAGAGCTAGTTCATTTATTTCATGATGTTAGCTATATCCAATAATTTCATCATCAAGTTGCCTCTGATGATTTGCCCCCACTATACAGGGCACCTGTTAAGCTTGGCTCAGATAGAGACAAGCAAAGCCCTCTAAGGAGTACAGAGTCATCATGAAATGATGACAAGGTATGGGAGATGATGATGGATGAAGAGTCATGCAACAAAGGCAATGATGATGAGGATATGTCATGTTAAAAGAACAATGATGATGAAGGTACAAGGAAGTCATGCGATAAGCAATGACTTAGTGATGAGGAATGATACTACCATGAAGGTAGCCCAGAAGTTCAGGGAGTGTCCAATCAACATGGAGGATGAAGACACACAGGAGACACAACAAGAGAGCTAGATTGGGAACAGCTACAAAGAATACAAGGAATGATATCCAAGGGAGCTCTAGCTTGGAGAAAAGGAAAAGAAGCAGTGAAGTTTATATAGTGAAAGAAGATCCACTGAGTAAGCGAATCAGGTGACAAAGTAGAAAGTCATGGAAGGATGAAAAAAAATATCCATGATTGGGAAGGTACTCATGTGACCAGAAGGGTACTCACATGATGAGTAAGTGGCAAAGAAAGGAAAAGAGTACACATGATGTAATAAGTCTGGAATAAGTTGTAACATTACTCCCTTACTAAGTCTGAAGAATAACCTATTCTTCAAAATTCAGTATGTTGAATTAAATCATCAATTGCATCCCAGCTAGGGACTTCAGAGTTAAAGAGACATTCTGAAGGTATGCCAGCACTTAGCATGGCATGGCGGCAGGATTCAATGTCAGAAACATCTTCATCAGCAGAGTAGTCTTTCAAACCAGATTCATTCCTTTCATCAATTAGACCATAATCATCAAACCTGCATACTTGACAATCATGAGCAGCTTGTTCTGCCCTTTCTTCAGCTTCATATGTGATTCGTTCAAATTTCAGGTTATGCTTGCATGCTTGAGCATTAGTGAGGTCGAGGGAATGAGTGGATGGAGATCAAGGTTGGAGTACCTCGATAGGTACTATGGGATTGGATGCAGAGAGATTACTGGATGAGAAATCTGGATCAGCTTTGCTATGAGCTGGGCTCCATAGTGCCAGAGTGAGTGGTGAAGGGAGGCAAATAGATAATGTGGGATTCTCATCTGACAACAAGGGAGAAGAATACACTGGGGACCTTGATTTGACAGGGCATTGCTATTCGATATGGCCAGCTGCATACTTTTTGCATACTTTACATTTTGTACAATGGCACTCAGCCTTTTTATGACTGATCTGGTGGCAACCATTGCATGCCTGATAGTAGTCTGGGTCTCCATGGATAAGGGGGGTATCATTTTGAGTATGAATGAGTCAAGCAAGGGTTTGTAGTTTTTCCTCTTCCAATGGTGAAGGGGAAAGGGCATTGCCATATTTGTTAAGAAGAGAGTGGACTTTCTCACCCACTTTGGTCAATTCAAGTTGATGAGCTGTGGCAAGGATTTTATGATTAACTTGGGAGTGTGATTTACAGAGCAAAAGTAAGATGGGGTCAAGATCTGGAGAGGAAGGAAACCCTTCCAGGCAGGCAATAGTGGTGGATAAAGTCTGATGGACACCATAGGTGGTGCAGAGAAGTCTGAGTGGAGAGTTCAGGTGGATACAGTGATCTAAAGTCATGGTGAGGGATGGATCATTGAGGGTGCAAGCAAGTGCATCCTCATGAGCAGGGGAGCAATGACAAAAGGTGTGGGCAAAGGGTGAGACTGGAAGTTCAGAAGTGGAAATGCGAGACATGATCATTTGAAGGGTGAGGCATTTGATAGTGAGGGAACAGACAGAGGAATGTCATTTCTTATAGTCTTTGAGAAGGGTCTGTGTGTGGGAGAGATCTTTCTCAGGAATCCACAAGTCATTTTCAGGAGCATAGCCCTTCTATCTGATAAGAAAGTAGCAGTTCGAGGGTGGGCCTCAATGTTTTAATATCCACTGGATTTTGTATTCTTCTTCTCCATCGATAAGATCAGGCAGAGGGTTTGGGAAGTTCAGACCATGTATGAGATTTTCATGATAGAGCGATAACAAAGAAGCATGGAAGACATTATGAATTTTCCACATCAAAGGGAGGTAGAGTTTGAATGATAAGGGTGATAGGACAGAGATGACAGTAAAAAGTCCTTCATGTTTCAGAGTGAATTTAGGTTGATGACAGACCTCTTCAAGTTTCTGGCTTCAAGCCAGACTTTGTCACCCTTCTTAAAGGGAATGTAATTATGATGGGAGCATGGTGCCATGACTTGGTGAGCTAGTTCATGTGCTGCAAGAGCTTCAGAGTGAGCAGCTTCAAGAGTTTTCAGTCAATCAATGACTATGGGAATAGAAGATTCAGAAAAGACTGTGGAAATGGCTTTTGATTCATAGCCAAGCATGAGGTAAAATGGGGATTTTGAGGTTATGGAATGGGGGCAGTGATTATGTGCGAATTTAGCATGGGAGATGGATTTGGACCAGGAGGTAGAGTTATTGCCACAGTAAATGCAAAGGTAGATTTCCACTTCTTGATTTACATGTTCCATTTCACCATCAGTTTGGGGGTGATAAGCAGTAGAAAGGGTAAGGTTGTATCCAAGAAGGCGTTCAAGTTCAAGTGCAAATTTCAAGGCAAATTGAGGACCTCTATCACTGATAATTTTCTCATAGAGGCCAAATTGGAGATATACTTTGTGGAAGAAGAGGTCTGCTACCCCTTTGGTGGTGATGGATTTCTTTGTGGAGCATAGAATTATCCCCTTAGTAAGCCCGTGGTCTACAATGACCAAGAGCATATCGAAACCATTAGAAGGTGGGAGATCTGTGATTAGATCACATGAGATCTGTTGAAAGGGACATGTGGCATGAGATTTGATGGTTGTTAGAGGGAGTACTATGGGATGAGTATTAACTTTATTTTGCTGGCATATAGCACAGCCCTCAACATATTTGCAGACATGGTGAGCTAAGCCAGACCACCAATATTCACAGAAAATGAGTTGTCAAGTTTTGAGAATTCTAGGATGTCCTACAGTAGGATCATCATGGCAGGAGACAATTTTGCATTGCAGATCGTCTTCAGGTGGAACATAGACACAATCTTTATAGGTGATAACACCATCACAGTTTTGCCAGTCAGACAAGTGAGAGCAGAAAGGAGAAGGAATTTTATTATCCAGAGCTTGGAAACCAGTAAGGATGAGAGAGTCATTGTCTGATCATTCAGCAATGATGGAATGGAGGGTCAAACTGGCTGTTCAAACAAACATTGATGGAGGAAGAAGGGTGGTTTCTTCATTGTCTGATGCATCTTTTGGAAGATGATCAATGCATCAAGAGAGAGCATTGGAGTCTGATAGAGCAGTGCCAGGGCAGACAACTTTGGAGTAATTTTGGATAAATCGCCTATAAAAATTGGTGAAACTGAGGAAAGAGTGGACTTCTTTGACTGATGAGGGAGTTGGTCATTTGGCAATTCCTTTGAGTTTAACAGGGTCCATTTCCAGTCCCTGTTCATTGACAATCATACCAAGGTAGTCGACTTTCTTGGTAGCAAAGTTGCATTTCTTGAGGCAAAGATGAAGGTTTAGTTCTTGCATTCTTTGCAAGACATGGTGGGTGCGTTCAGTGTGAACTTCTTCATTGTCAGAGAAAATGAGGAGGTCATCCATATAAATGACAAGCCATCCTTCTGTGATCATATCTCTGAAGGAATCATTCATGAAACATTGAAAGGTGACAGAAGAGTTTATCATGCCAAAAAACATGACCATTGGTTCGAAGAGCCCTTTATAGATTAAAAAAGCACCTTTCCATTGATATCCATCCTTGATATAGATATTATTATATCTCCATCGAATGTCAAACTTTGTGAAGATGTTGACACCTTTGAGTTTGTCTAGAAGGTCACCAATAAGAGGAAGAGGATAAGCATCACATACTATGTGTTCATTCAAGTAGTGATAGTCTTGGCATAAGTGGAGTTTTCCATCTTTCTTTTTAACAAAGAAGAAAGGAGATGCTTGTGGAGAGTTCGAAGAATGGATTTTTCCTGCATGGAGGTTCTCTTCAATGAACATTTCTGTTATGTCACATTCTTTGGAGAAAAGAGGGTAAAGTTTGCCTATTTTAGGCATGAAGGAATCTTTGAAATTGATTTCATGGTCGTAAGGACAGGATGGAGGAAGTTTGCTGATATTGGGTTTAGCGAAAACTTTGGTGAATTTTTGATATTCTGCTGGGAGTTCTTTCTTTAGTTTTAGCTTTTCTGCTTCCACCATGAGTTCAGTAGCATGGGTGATTTTGCAAATCACTTTAGGGGAGAGATAGTGATTATCAGAGTGAGTAGTTCGACAAATTGAATCAGAGAGAAGGGTGCATCTTATCTTCATTTTCTTGTTTCAAATTGTGTAAGTGAGGAGAGCACAGTTTACAAATTCTTCTTGGGTTTTATATTCCATAAATTCAAAGAGAGCTAGGTTTGATTCAGGTTTGACCATTTTGCAGGTCAGAGATGGGAGTTTCTTAGCAAACTTGTGTTCATTTGCTTCGTAGGCAGATTGGTATTGGGTGAAAAGGACTTTTGATTTGTCCTTTGATTTGTCAAGAGAGAGAGACTGGGCAGACCAGTCAACAATTAGATTTGCTTGTTTAAGCCACGGGAGTTCTAGAAGGATGTTGTCGTCACCACAATCCATTATGTAAAAAAGCATTTCTTGGATGATGCCTTGTATGTTGACGAAAAGAGTGGTGGTGAATTTGATTGGTCCTTTGGAATTGATGGAGTTGTCCATGTTTTGGACTTGGATCTGATGTTTGAGACAGGTAGTGGGAAGTTGGTACTTATGAATGAAGCCCCAATCGATACAATTCATTTGTGTGCCACTATTGATGAGTGTGCATGTTTCAATGTCTTTAAGCATGTGTGAGGGGATGATAAGTTGAATTGAGATCATCATATTGGAAGTGGATACTCATACAGTGGCTACTTTATGTGAGAAGGAAGATACTGGCATCGAGGCAGTCCTTCCATTTAAAAATCCTTTTTGAAAGTTACTCATTGGACGTTTCCTTTATCCTCTGAGTCAGAGTCATCTTCGACCTCTTCAAGTTTTGGAAGGTCAGCAGGCTTCTTTTCTTAATGGACTTTCTTATCTGAAGAAGTATTGGAGGAAGTGGCATTGGGAATGGGATTGGCTTCAAATTTTGCCCTGCATTCATGGGCAGAGTGACCTTTGCATCAGCATTTAAAACAGGCCCCAATCTTTCTGAGGTGTTCACATTCTTCTGGAGTTAGCTTGAGTGGATAGCAAATGGCATTGACATCAATGTCCATTACATTTGGATCTTTTTTGGGACATGAGTAGGATTTGTACATGGGAGTAGATTTCTTCTTCTGGGATTCAACAATCTCTTTGGCTTTCTTAAATAAGGTTTGATATTCTTGAATTTTCTTATATCATTCCTTGATGGTCATGACATGGATTGTCTCTCCATATATTTTGTGGATGAGGCCAGATGAAATTCCTTTTGCAAAGAACTCAATGAGAATTTTGTCATTGGTGATTCCCAATGTAGTGACATGGTTGTAGAATTGGGCAATGTAAGAGATAAGTTCAAGGTCTTTGCTGACCCAAGAGTTCATAAGTCAGGTAATGGACTTATGCACTGAGTTGGTGGATTCAAAAGTGTTACGTCGAGACGACGTACAGAATTCCATTGCTTATGTGGAGCACTAGCAAGGGTTCGGACTAGGACTAGGACTAGAACAAGACTGCCAGATGGGCAGCTTGGATTCTCACAGCGGGATAGACAAGAGGGCGCAGACTGAGCAGAGGAGCAACCAAGGTAGATTGCAGAAGATCGAGAATGCCCTAACTACTACAAGAGCATAGCCTTAAGTAGTGTCAAGCGATTATGCTTAAGTAAGAGATAAAAGAACACTATGGAAGCTCATAGAAAGAACCATGGTAATCTGGATTATGAATCCAATATAAAGAGAACTGGATTTGGGAGAGATTGTCCATTGCCATTGCATACACGTTACAGGACTCCAACTGTCAGGATTAGAAGGGCAAAATAGAAGCAGTCTTAGAGGATCAGGAGTTTTGGGGCAAAGGGAGATAAACAAGTGAGAAAGGATTGGTATCCTGACTGGAGAATACTGAAGCAGATTGTCTGTGAGGTGAACGATACAAGAACCAAGTGAGAATGGAGGTATAAAATTGTAACATTACCCCCTTCGTACAATTGAACTCCAGGTTCAATAAACACCAAGTCTGTTTCAATGGTTGACATCCACAGCTGAGGAGGGAGATGGGGAGCGGTGAGCCCCATAAATGTCTTGCGCTTGATCCAGGTAACAACTGTAAAGATACAGTCGTCTGCGACATGCCCACCTTCATTGCAAAGTCCACATGTATGCTAGGGACAGAAGCGATCCGCATGGCCCCACCATTGACAAAAAGTGCATTGGGTGCACAAACAAGCAGTCTGAGTGTGTCTGGGGGCAGATTGATGGCAGTGAGGGCAGATGTAGAGGGAACAGTCTTCGTGATAGTGACCTCACATATGGCAACGGAAGCAAATGGTAGTGGTGGAAGCTGGCTGATGGCGGATGACAGAGAGAAGAACTTGGGTTGGGGACGATAGAACGGATAGTCCAGGTCTGAGGGAAACTTGAAAGGACCAGATGGATTAGATGTTCTCTTCTATCTGATCAGATATAGAGTCGATAGCAGTGTCCTAATCTGTTTCATTTGCTTCTGATGTAGCAGGAGGGGAGGAAAGTCATTCTGTGAGGGAAGGAGGAGGGATTGGGATCAGATCAAGTTCTTGGTTGATGACTAAATTGGAGTGATGAATGTATAGGTCCCGTTCAGTGGGGGTCATGGCATTGAAGATTTTATGGAAGGTGGGATAGATGATGCTAGGGGCAATATGTTCGATGTATGCGTGCAGGCCATGGTGATGGAGGGTGAGTAGGACGTGGTGTGGGAGGCCAGTGAGGATAGTATGAAGGGGAATGCCAAAGTTGGCAGGTAGGTCACTTGGAGTGGAAAGGAAATGGTATCATTGAGCTCAAATGATCTCGTGAAAAGAGTGGACTAATTTGTGTGTGACAATATCAGCATGATAATGGGGGGTATGTTCAAGAGCATTTATGAGGGCAGGATCTGATAGGATGGTGGCGTAGAGAGTGGTGGTGGACGAAGTGGGTAAATACTTGGAATAGACATTCTGCGACCACAAAGGTGATGATCTGAGGGAGCAAGAAGAAGACGAGGAGGAGGAAGACACAGGGGAGGAGGACATATTCGAGGTAGTGCTGAACAATGAGATTCATACAAGGGGGGTGCTCATGAAGAGACACCGTCTTAGTTCCTTAGGTCCATTTCTACCTCAAGCCATTGGCCTTCTTATAGATGGATAGAATGGTCTGTGCATGTCTTAGATTCGATTCCAGTTCCCATGTGTCTTCGGAGGATGGATATCCTTTCCATGCAGTCAGGTACTGTCTTCTGCTGGCAGTACCTCGATGTGACCTGATATGATCAACTTCATATTCTTCTTTGGAGTTTATGAGGTCCGAAGGAGGTCGGGGGAAGTTTGGTCCATGTGTAGTGGTTTCTTTATATGAAGATAGAAACGAGGTGTGAAACACTTCATGGATGCGCATGTGGGTGGTAATTTTAGTCGGTAAGTGAGTGGGGATAAGACTTGAGTGATTTCGAATAGTCCATATCGTTTGGGGGCGAGCTTCTTTGAAGGCAAGTTGAGATGGAGGTTTGTGGCCTCCAGCCATACCTTCTCTCCTACTTTCCAAGGGTGGAATCAGGAGGTTGATCGTCGTATCATAGCAAGGCAAGCAGATTCATGGGCAGCTTTTGCTTCAGTTCTAGCTCAATCAAGGGCGTTTAATCTATCTTCCAAAGCTGGAATAAATGTTTTCCCGAATGGGGGAAAGGATCTAGGTTCATATCCGAACATGAGGGAAAATGGAGATTGCTTAGTAGAGCTATGTGTGACCAAGTTGTGGTGAAACTCAGTGGTAGTGATGAGGTCCACCCATTTCCTTGGTTGGTTGGAGCAAAAGATCTGAAGATATGTTTCGAGTTCCTGATTGGTCCTTTCAGTTTGACCGTTAGTTTGTGGGTGATAGGCTGTGGATAATCAGATATTGTATTTAAGTAGTCTTGCTAGTTCTCTTGCAAAAGCCGATGCGAACTGTGGGCCTCTATCCGAGATAATGCTTTCATATAGGCCGAATCTCCGAAATACAAAGTCGTGGAAGAGTTGGGCTACTCCTGCTGCATCGACCATTTTGAGGCATGGGGCAAGAATTACCCCCTTCATAAGTCCATGGTCTACCATGACCATGAGTGAGTCATATCCATTAGAGGAAGGTAAGTCAGTAATGAGGTCGACAGAGATTTGTTTAAATGGAAGGGAATGCAAGGACAGTATCGGATTGAGAGGGGGGACTGTTGGGTGTGTGTTGGTCTTATTTTGTTGACAGGTAGCACATCCGGATATAAAATTGTTGATGAATGTGGAGAGTCCAGGCCACCAGAAATCCTTTTCTAATGTGACCTTGGTCTGGAATTGTCCATCATGTCCTATGGTTGGGTTTTCGTGGATGGATTGTATGAGGTTATGACGGACGTCGGGGGGAATGTAGAGGCATTGCTTAAAATACAATTGTCTGTCTTCAAAAGACCAATCTGAGAGTTTAGATCAGGAGAAGAGTGGAGTGTTGTTGGATAGTGCAGCAATGGCCTTGAGGACTAAGGGGTCAGATTCGGATGAGGTACGGATGTGACATTGGAGGGTGACATCTAAGGCTTGAATAATAGTGGGTTCAGGGCAGATGGCTACATCGAGGTTGTCATCTGCCATATCGATGTGATCCTTGCGGGAGAGGGCATCGGCTGGTCCCATCTTAGTTCCAGGAGTGACTTGCCAGAGAATATCAAAGTTCTGTAGGAACAGGGACCAACGGGCTTGTCGGCGAGATAGCTTTCGGGGATCCTTGATGTAAGATAGATTTTTATGATCCATCATGATGGTTACCGAGTGAGGGGTGCCGAGGAGGTAATGTTTCCATTCGTCTAATGCTAAGATGACAGCCAACAATTCTCTATCATAGATGTCATAGTTTCATTGGGCTAGGGCGAATGTTTTTGAGAAGTAAGTGCAGGGGTGAAGGTCTCCATTTTCGTCCGACTGCATAAGGACTGCTCCTGCTGCTAAGAGGGATGCATTGGTCATGAGAGTGAAGGATTTCGTAGTGTCTGGGATACATAAGACAGGTGCTGAGGCAAAGATGTCGCAAAGCTTGTCGAAAGCAGATTGTTGGAGATTGGTCCATTGCCAGGGTTGTTCCTTTCAGGTCAGGAGGTTAAGGGGGGCCATGATGTTTGAGAAATCAGGGATGAATTTCCTGTAAAAGTTGGTGAACCCCATGAAGGATCGGACTCCTTTCACGGACGTAGATGGATTCCAAATATGGATGGTGGATAGTTTGGCAGGGTCCATCTGAGCTTTTCCTTGTCCAATAATGATACCTAAGAAATTCATGACTGGAGTGTCGAAGATGCATTTGGCTGGTTTTAGAGAGAGTTCATGTTCTCGCAGTCGTTGGAGAACTCGTCTAGTCCTGTCATGGTGGAGGTTTATGTCATCCTTGGTGTGTAGGCCCAAATCATCCATATATATCTTTAGCCAACGTTCTGAGATCATGTCAGTGAAGATGTAGTTCATGAAGGCCTGGAAGGTGGGGGGTGCATTGCTATGACCGAAGAATAGTACCATGAGTTCGAAAAGTCCAAAAGGGGTGACAAACGCCATTTTCCACTGGTTCTCCTTTTTGATCCGGATGTTGTTATATCCCCATCAAATGTCAAACTTGGTGAAGATGGTTGAATCTTTCATGTCATCAATGAGATCAGAGATCAGGGGTAGTGGATAGGCATTCCGGACGGTGTGGGAGTTAAGATACCAGTAGTCTTGGCATGGTCGAAGGGAACCATTCTTCTTGGGAACAAAGAAGAATGGGGCAGCTTGTGGTGACTTTGAAGGGATGATACAGCCAGTTTTGCTATGAACGTCTTGCAGGTTTCACATTCAGTTGGATTCATTGAGTAGACTTTGGTGATTTTTGGGACAAAAGATGATTTGAGTTCAACGGTGTGGTCATAGGGTCGGTGAGGTGGGAGTTCATTAAAGGTTGCTTCAGAGAACACATCTTCGAAGTCCTTGCACCAGTCGGGGATGATGACATCCTGATTTTGTTGTTTTTGAGCAATTTCGGTTGACAATGTGACCTTCTTGATGTCTTCTTCAGCTTTGTCCTTTTCGGGGAGGTACTCATGAAGAGATGCATCAACCCAGATTGGACCCTTCCTAAGTTGGGCAGTCTGGATCGCTACTTTCCGGTCCCCACCCAGTCTGTTAGCTTGAGGGATAGTAATCGTGTTGTTTGACCAATTGATGTTCAGATTCCATTTCTTTAGCCATGGCATTCCAAGGATTATCTGTGGCTTTTTCAGTCCGACTATCATGAGTTCTAGTTGTTCTGTGTGTTGTCTAATGATCATTCTGGTGTAGGCCTTTCGTTTGATGGTTCCATTAGCATTGGAAGATCCGTCCATGTTATGGGCGATAATTGGCTGGGCAAGTTGTCATCTAGGGAACTAGTGGTTGGTGACAAGGCTTTGGTCGATGAAGTTTCCGATTGCTCTGGAATCGATGAGGGCAGTGGTTTCAATGGTTTGTTGGCCCATACTCAATTTAACAGGAATGTGCAAGGTTCGCTCATTCTGTAGTGCTATGAGTACATGGGCAAGGTCGAGGGAAAGAGACATTGTTTCCCTTCTTAAAAATCCGAGTCGTCTCTAGTGATTGTCGCGATGATTTCCTCTTCTGGTTCTTCATAACAAACCTGAAGGGTTTGGAGGATCTCATCAACTGTCCTTCCCTTTCCTTTTAGGGAATTGACATAATCGTCGAGCAGGGATGGTTTAACTGGAGCAGGAGTGGGGGTGGTCTGGACGGTCTCAGTGGTCCGGAGTTGAGCAATTTGCTTAGCAGGGACTGTGGTGGTGGTAGGGAAGGTTCAACATTCGCAAGCAGAGTGTCCAGACTTTTGGCATTTGAAGCATCAGTTCTCTCGGATGCACTTGGCCCTTTCATCAGAGGTGAGCTTGGGAGGGAAAGGTCGAGTAGCAGTGGCATCGACATCCATGGTGTTGGGGTCTTTTTTTCTCTGGAACAGGCAGGGAGCCGGACGCTTAAAACCTCCCATGAGAGATTGAGCTTCCTTGTAGTTGGAATTGTATTCATGGACTTTCTTGTACCATTCGGTTATGGTGGTAGGGGGAACAGTCATATCCATGACCTTCTTCATCAATTCGGAGGGTATTCCTCGCATGAAGAACTTAATTAGGATGGTGTTGTCCGAAACTTTGGATGCAGCAGTGTGATTCTGGAACTGGGAGATGTAGGAGGCGAGGTCCATTTTCTTGTTATTTTCGTCTTTCTCTCCGACTTGCATGTTGATCATCCAGGAGAGAGAGTCTTGGATCAAGTTGATATGTTTGAACTGGTCTTTGAATGAGGTAACGAAATCTGCCCACATTCCTAAAGTGACTGTGGTCCCGGATATAGCTTTTTCATGAAAAGTGTTGGCCCAGTGGGACTCCAGGCCCTTGGTCATATAAGAAAGAGCAAAAGTGACCTTTTTCTCATCAGAGTTGTAAACGTCCTTGTTGGTGTTCAAGTACAGGACTATGGAGTTGATCCATGATAAACTGTTTTCGTATGAGCCATCATAGGCTGGAGGAGGGTTGAGCCTAAGCTCAGCAGGTCTGGATGTGGTTGACATAGGAGTGGTGGCACGAGGTGAGCTGGGTGGACTGGGACTAGGAGGTCTGGAAGCAGGTGGACTGGGACTAGGAGGTCTGGAAGCAGATGGACTGGGGAAATGAAACTCGACGTCTTGAGGGGATGGAGATCTAGGAAGATTTATCGAGGCGAATTGAGAGGTCAAAAGCAGAGGGTTGCGACGGGGATGAGGTGCTATTACTGGATTGATTGGGGATGAGGTTCCAGTGATGCGACATCTGGAAGATTCTGGAAGCTGGACTGGAGGTGACTGGGAAGATTCTTTCTCGTCGCTGAGAGGTGGTCTGATGGTTCTCCTGGACATGGTGGCTACTGGAAATGTCCTACTCCTGAATAGGAGGGATGAAGGGAGATTCTTGATCTTTTGTTACGTCGAGACGATGTACAGAATTCCGTTGCTTATGTGGAGCACTAGCAAGGGTTCGGACTAGGACTAGGACTAGAACAAGACTGCCAGACGGACAGCTTGGATTCTTACAGTGGGATAGACAAGAGGGCACAGACTGAGCAGAGGAGCAACCAAGATAGATTGCAGAAGATCGAGAATGCCCTAACTACTACAAAAGCACAGCCTTAAGTAGTGTCAAGCGATTATGCTTAAGTAAGGGATAAAAGAACACTATGGAAGCTCATAGAAAGAACCATGGTAATCTGGATTATGAATCCAATATAAAGAGAACCAGATTTGGGAGAGATTGTCTGTTGCCATTGCACACATGTTACAGGACTCTGACCATCAGGATTAGAAGGGCAAAATAGAAGCGGTCTTAGAGGATCAGGAGTTTTGGGGCAAAGAGAGATAAACAAGTGAGAAAGGATTGGTATCCTAACTGGAGAATACCAAAGCGGATTGTCTGTGAGGTGAACAATACAAGAATCAAGTGAGAATGGAGGTATAAAATTGTAACAAAAAGCCTCTTTGATGGCTTTGACAAAGTTGGTCCAAGTGTCAGTAGTAACAGTGGACCCAGAGATACAGGTTTTCTGAAAAGTATTTGCCTAGTGAACAGCAGGACCTTTAGTTATATAAAATAGGGCAAATGCAATTTTCTTCTTATCAGTGTCGTAGACTTTCTCATTAGTGTCAAGATAGAAGAGCACACTTTTGAGTCATGGGTTGAGAAGTTTCTCAGAACCATCATAAGATTCTGGAACATTAATCTTGAGTTCTATGGATTTTGATGATGAAGTCATGATGGGAGAAGGAACTAGAAAAATTTGACCTGATTGAGGTTGTGAGGTGGGTGATGCCAGAGTGGGTAACCTAGGGATGTTTAACAGGGCAAGATCAGGAGCTTCATCTTCCTAGAAAAGGTCGACATCTGAACCAGAATCTGAATCTTCTTCAGTATCTGAGAAATCTAGGAAATGATCTGAATCAGATCCTTGGAGATGTTGTCTTTGTTCTTGGGTGAGGAGTGGATGTGGCCAGATAGGCTGAGTCAGATTGAACCATGAGGAAGATATGGTGGTGGTGGCATATGATGATGGCTGACAGGAGGGAAGCTAGAGCTTTTGTTAAGCTTGGCTCAGGTAGAGACAAGCAAAGCTCTCTAAGGAGTATGGAGTCATCATGAAATGATGACAAGATATAGAAGATGATGATGGACGAAGAGTCATGCAACAAAGGCAATGATGATGAGGATATGTCATGTTTGTTAGGCCTAGCACTGCGATGCCAAGTGTGGGACACGAGGCAATGTGTTGTGGAAGCGAGAGGCTAACTGACTTGAGGAGATTCGATGAGGGGAGGAGCTCACGAAGAGTCACAACGTCCCTTGCCAAATAATATGCTAGGCAGAATGTATAATTGATTCAAAGTAAGGAAAACATGATAGGCGCTATCCTACAGTTTAAATAGTGATAGCTGAATGACAATAGGGCCGGCCCAAGAAGACAGAATAGTAAGTGATGCTGCGGATGGATAATCCGCAGTAGAACAGTATGGAACAACAAAGAACTAGATGGAAAGATGGAACTACGAGGCCGAGATAAGAGACTCGGCCTAGGAGCGATTGTTCATGACAAAAAGAGAGTCGACTAACCTCCAAGAACTGATCATAGAAAGACAAGGTGAGGATGAGACGAAACGATCAAGAGTAAGTACTGATGAGATATGCAGGTAATGCTGAAGCGGACGGTGGATTGGGCGAAACAAAGAAGTAGTATAGATGCAGAGAGGAAGAATATTGTAACAATGTTAAAAGAACAACAATGATGAAGGTACGAGGAAGTCGTGTGATAAGCAACAACTTAGTGATGAGGAATGATACTATCACAAAGATAGCCCAGAAGTTCAGGAAGTCTCCAATCAACATGAAGGATGAAGACACACAGGAGACACAACAAGAGAGCTAGATTGGGAACAGCTACAAAGAATATAAGGGATGATATCTGAGGGAGCTCTGAAGCAACTACAAACTAATGAACAACCCTATACAGGATTGCTAGTTGTCAATGTCAAAAGATAAGAGGATGTGAAAGAGTAGAGGGTCGAATCTAGGAACTCCCCACTTGTAGTGATGAGTATCAAAGAGAACTAGATTGAGGGACTTTGCATCAAAGGCCTGGATTTATATACTACATGGGGTGTGTACCTATTTGTACTTATTTGTGTATGTAAATAGTTCATATGTGGAATCATATATCCATAAAAAGTAATCATAAGGCTATACTTAATGTCTGTGCATAGGCTTGTAGTATATCTTTGATGTGACGGTAATTAATAACATGATGTACACATGTTGTGTGGGAGAATGGAAGTTTGGAAGCATGGTAGACACATTGTCTGTTATGATCATGGGAATAGAAGTTAAGAAACTTCTATACAGAGATTAAAGAGAAGTGTGACTTTAAAGAGAGTGGGTCAAGGGTTTGTTACCCTTGATACGTGACTTGACTTGGTGAATAAAGCGAGTGTGTTTAGTAAGCTGCTTAGTCATTGTTTCAGAGAAAAAGTGTTAAGTCCCGAAGGACGAGGTATTGCATTAGATAGTGTTTGTAACAAGCTCTAGCTTGGAGAAAAGGAAAAGAAGCAGCGAGGTTTATATAGTGAAAGGAGATCCACTGAGTAAGCAAATCAGGTGACAAAGTAGAAAGTCATGGAAGAATGAAGAAGAATATCCATGACTGGGAAGGTACTCATGCAACTGGAAGGATACTCACATGATGAGTAAGCAGCAAAGAAAGGAAAAGAGTATACATGATGTAATAAGTCTGGAATAAGTCGTAACAGCACCAATGCATTTTCTTTTGAATCATCTACCTCAGCGAATCCTAACCTTGTTATATTCCCATGGTTTTGCTACTTTTGTTGAATAGATCCCTGCAGATCATTTTTTCCCCACATTTTCCCCCATCTTTCACTCCATGTTATCTGAAGAACAGGAGAGATACTTGTCATCCACCACACCTCCTTCGCCTATCCCTGTGCTTGTTCCTCCTCCATCATCTCAGACAGAAACCACTTCATCACTCCCTATCCTTCTCCACTGACTTTCATCTCCATCACCTTCACCCACTGTTGCTTCTTCTGAAATCACACAAGAATCTGAGTCCACACTCATGGATGAAATAGAGGAGCCTCTAGTGGATCAAGCTACACAAGCCATATCACAATCATACCACATTCCTGGGGCTAATGGTTTGACTATCCTCTCAGCACCCATCTGACTCCTTTCTACTGTGGTGCAGAGACAACCTGCTTTAGCTCTGACTGAATGTTTTCATTGTCATATGCTGGGCCACTATCGAGAGGACTGTATGTATTACACCTGTCCAAACTGTCATGTATCAGCACCAGGTCACCCCCAGTATTTGTGTCTGCACACCCAATGTGGCTTTTATAGTCGATGGGGACACTCAGATCGATTCTGCTCCATTCGCTCATGCACACTTTGTACTCAATCTGGGCATGTTGTGGATGACTGTCCATTTGAACACCTATCTCTGGAACAAGCCTTGGATATCTTTGATGGACACTCCTTCTCTACTCCATCTTCATAGCAAGACATTAGTGTTTATCAAATCAGGGTTTCAATTGTACAAAGGGGGTAATGTTACACTCCTTTTTATCTCATCTGCTATTGCTATTATCTCTTTCTTACAACCTACCATCCTATTAGGAATAACCTACAACTCATACATGCATTTCTTACTGTTAATATCTCCACTTTGCCCACACCTTGTTTCTTTATAACCTAGCTCTTGAGGGTGAGTATCTTTTCATCTCTGTTCCTGAACAATCTCTTCTTGGTTGATTCTCTCATATCAACCTCATAGTTCCTTACTTAGTCATCCTATTCTCTGACCTTCTTCTTGTTTCTACTATGCATTAGATAATGTACAGTTTCCCTTTTATTTCTATCTTAGCTGGGCCAGCCCTAGGACCATCACTATTTAAACTGTAAGATAGCACCATATAACAGTTTTCCATCTTGAATCTATTCATTCACTTACCTAGTATAACCTAAGTCTCTTGAGGACATTGCAACTCTTTGTGAGCTCCTCCCTCAAGTAGAATCTCTCTCAAGTCTGGCTAGTTCTAGTATCAAGAACTCACCACCTTGTGTTTCACATAAGGTGTTGTAGCACTAGATCTAACAACTAGCACATCAAAATAACATCTATTATCCCTTTCCTGATAGGGAGGAATGGGACCTCATGAAATTCTTGTGTGAGAACTTAAATTGAGGGCAGATTGCATGCTTTTTAAAGTTGAAATGGATGAGATATATATATTTTCTTGATGTCATCGCTGATGAACCACAGTTTCAACAAAGGTGTCGACCATCATTCAAAACTGTTGATCAACTCTTTTCATGAATGGATTGCCTATCTCAAGGTCCATGATGGTGCTGTACAGAGATTGAGATGGACAGATATGATACAGTTCACCTGATGTATCTACTCTGGCATAATCTCCTGAAGGTTGCATAGATGATATTTGGCAATCTGATTTTCCATCAACATATGTCACTAGATCCACATGAGGTATGGACTGAACCTGGTAACTATGAATATGGTGAGTGGATGACCTCTCAGAAGGCATTTAAAATACAAGTAAGCAACACTATTTTCCTAGGTGCTGTTACAATTCTTTTTCTTCATCTATACATTGTCCTTTTATCATTCAAACAACCTAATGTCTGAAACAACCCTAAACTCCTGAGGCGTAGCCGTCAAGAGGCAATAGTAGTTGCCCAAGAGAAGTGTCTTGTTACTCTTGTGGTATCCTTTACCAAGTGGGCTTTGACTTTGACTAGCTTTGCTTACAAGCTAGGAACCAGAGGTATGTGCAATGATTAATAGTTCTTATTTATAGAGGAAAGCACAGGAAGACTTGGTTCGAGTCTTCTGGCTTTACATGGGTCATATATATATACTCTACTAGTGTTTGTATCTATGGATGCCTCATCTAGAGATATCCTGTGTCGTCCATGATGTTACAATGTGGATCTAATAAGTAAGAATGGAAAAGAAGCATGAACATACACATAAGGTGTGGATCTAATGTGAATAAGAAGCATAGATGTGGTAGAATGGAAGACATAGCCTTATGCCTCAAGCATCAGGTGTGGTTCATCTATGATTGTGACTCATAAAGATAGGGGT
>JBBPTP010000088.1:0-39196 GCA_038094195.1 Pulveroboletus aff. carminiporus | reverse complement strand
TTGTAGCATAGCTTAGAAACAGATGTAGAACATGAAGTACATATCCAATACCCTAGCATAGCATATCTTAGATGTAGCATACACTTGTACAAACCATAGAATAGTATATAAGGGACTCCCAGCTCTAGAGGACACCAGTCTTGTCCTTTTGGAGTTTCCTACTTGCTAGGAGGTTCAGGCTTACTACTACTGTCTTATTGTTCAAACAGCTGATCCTTTAGTGGGTTAGTCATTTCACTTTCTCCTCTGCTTTCCAAGCTAGAGCTCCTCTCAGAGTACCATCACTTGTACTTCAGTAGCTTGTCCAATCTAGCTCATTCATCTTGTCTCTGTCAAGTCTTCATCCTTCTCATTGATTGGACACTCCTGGAATCTCTAGGCTACCTTTGGATAGTATCCTATCTTGCACTTAAGTCCTTGCTCATTGCAAAGTGTCATTGTACTCTTGTCATCATTGCTCTAGTAGCACGATTCCTCATTCCACATCATCCATCATACCTAGCCATCATTACACAAAGGCTTAGTACTCCTTGAAGGGCTTTGCTTGTCTCTATCCAAGCCAAGCTTAACAGCATTGGTGGTGATTGTGAATGGTTTAGCAAAGTCCAGGAAGTGGAGTATGGATTTCGAAAGGAACATTTGTTTGAGTATTTCAAATGCTAGTTGACATTTTTCTGACCAATTCCAAGATTGCGATTTCTTAGTTAGGTCAATGAGAGGACAAGCAATTTCTGAATAGTTTTGTATGAACTGCCAGTAAAAGTTAGCAAATCTGAGGAAAAATTAGACTTCTTTGACAGATGATGGTATTGGCCATTTGGCAATACCTTTGAGTTTAACAGGGTCCATTTCTAGTCCCTGTTCATTAATGATCATGCTGAGATAGTCAACTTCTTTTGTGGTGAAGTTACATTTTTTCAGATGAAGATGGAGGTTTAACTCTTGCATTCATTGCAAGACACAGCATGTTCATTTCATATGAACATTGTCATTGTTGTTATGACTTATCCCTAGACTGTATCACTGTGTATATTCTTTTCCTTTTTGATCACTGCTTACTAATCATGTGAGTACCCTTACGGTCATATGAATACCCTAGTAGTCATGAATTTCTTCCTCTTCCTTCCATGACATTCCATCATGCAACTTGATTTGCTTACTCAGTGAATCACCTTTCACTATTTAAACCTCTCAGTTCTCTTCCTCCTCCCTTAAGCTAGAGCTCCCTTCAGATGCCATTACTTGTATCTTGGTAGCTGTTCAATACTAGCTCTCTCTGTGTTTCGTTTTCCATGTGTCTTCGCTCTCCACATTGATTGAGCGCTCCCTGAATCCCTAGGCAACCTTCATGGTTGTATCTTTCCTCGTAACTAAGTCATTGCTAGTTGCACGACTTCCTCGTACCCTCATCATCATTGCCCTAGTTGTACAACATATCCTTGTTGTCATTACCTTAGTTGCATGACTTCTTGTCCATTGTCATCCCCATCACCTCTGAAGGGCTTCACTTGTCCCTACCCAGACCAAGCATAACAATTATCAAAGAAGATAAGGAGATTGTTCATATAAATGATGAGCCATCCTTCAGTAATCATATCTCTGAATGAATTGTTCATAAAACATTGGAATGTAGTGGGGGAGTTGGTCATGCTGAAGAACATAACCATGGATTTGAATAGGTCTTTGTGTATGAGGAATGCATCTTTCCATTGGTGCCCATCTTTGATGCATATGTTGTTATATTTTCATTGTATGTCAAATTTAGTAAATACATTGACATCTTTCAGTTTATCAAGGAGGTCACCAATAAGGGAAAGTGGGTAGGCATTGCATACTGTATGTTTATTCAGGTAGTGATAATCTTGGCAGGGGCAAAGTTTACCATCTTTCTTTTTGACAAAGAAGAATGGGAATGCTTGTGGAGAGTTGAAGGGGCAGATTTTTCTGGCATGAAGATTCTCTTCTATGAAGCTTTCAGTAGCTTCACATTCTTCTATGGATAGGGGGTATAATTTGCCTATTTTAGGTGTAAATGAGTCTTTAAGATTTATTTCATGATTATAGAGACAAGAGGATGGAAGTTTGCTGATTTCTGGTTCTGCAAAGACCTTGGCAAACTCTGCATATTCAGTAGGTAATTTTCTTTTTGGTTGTAGCTTTTCAGCTTTAGCTGTAAGTTCAGTAGCATGAGTGAGTTTTCTAATGGTCTTTGGAGAAAGATATCAGTTTCCACATTTGATGATCTGATGGATAGAGTTGTTGAGTAATTTTCATTCAATCAATGGTTCTTGTTTCTTGATAGTGCAGTGAAGTAGGGCATGGTCTATGAACTGTTCTTGTGTTTCATAGTCCATATATTTGAATAATGTAGGGGTGAAACTGGGTTTGACCATTTTGCAGGTTGAAGGAGGAGGTTTCTTTGTGAACTTATGTTCATTCACTTCATATGCAGACTGATATTGGATGAAGAGGACTTTTGATTCATCCTTAGATTTGTCAATGGAGAGGGATTGAGCAGACCAATCAATATTAGAGTTTACTCTTTTGAGCCAAGAAAGTCCAAGAAGGATGTTGTCATCACCACAGTCCATGACATAGAAAAGCATTTCTTGGACAATGCCTTTGATATTGATGAAAAGAGTATTGGTGAATTTGATCAACTCTTTTGAGTTAATGGAGTTATCTGCATTGCATACACAGATCTGATTTTTGAGGTGGAGAGTAGGAAGTTGGTGTTTATGAATGAAGTCCTAGTCTATGCAATTCATTTGGGCCCCACTGTCAATTAGAACATGGATTTTGATGTCTTTGAGTGTGTGTGAGGGTACAATAAGTTGAATGAGAATGGTCATATTGTTTGTTTGTAGCTTGATCATAGCTACCCTAGTATCAGAGACAATATCATCATCTTCCTTATTGAGATCAATGAGGTCAGAGAGTTCCTCAACTTTCAGGATTGGTATGAGGATTTCAAGAGGTTGTTTCTTGGATTTGCACTGATGAGATATAGTTTTTTCTTGTTTCAGAGATTCAGAATTTTCTTGAGGTATAGTGACTGGGATAATTTTGGGTCAGATTGACAGGACTTCTTCCTTTGATTTTGAAAGTTTGACATGGGGTTTCAGAGTTGATTTAGAAGATCTCTTTATTTGAAGATCCAGGATCAGGTTTTGAACCAAAGTTGGTTCCTTGAATTTTGTGGCAAGAATAGCCTGTATGGCTTCATGGATGGAAATTACCTTAGATAAGGCCTCAGAGGTTTCTTCTTTCTTGAAGACTTGACATTGATGGGCAAGGTGCCCTTTTCATCTATAGTGGTAGCATGTGTGGATGTTTTTCAGGATTGCCTTTTTTTCAGGTGTTAGCTTTGAGATAGAGTGATGTGATACACATGTCCAGGAGTTTTCAACAGAGATCATTAACATGTTGCTGGAGATATGACCAATCTGAATATGATGTGAGGTTGACAGGGAGTATAGCTTATTTAGCTGGCTAGAATATGATCCAATAGGTCCGAGGGATATGATACGAGATCAGCTGGAGGTGCAGTTGAAATGACCACCTGAGTAATGACCTAAGATAGATCCTGGGGAACACAACATGAAGTGATTTAAGATATGACTTTAATAAGTTCTAGGGTTGCAATACGGAGTTGAAATATGACTATACTATATATATTAGTCAGCTGTGAGATAAATTCATGATTGATTCAAAGGTCATCAGGGAAGGGAGATGATGGTAGGGTGGTGATTGTACAATAATGGCTGATGAGTTGGAAAGCTAGAGCTTTTGTTAAGCTTGGCTCAGGTAGAGATAAGCAAAGCTCTTCAGTGATAACAGTGATGACATTTGACAAAGAGTCATGCTAGATAGCAATGACAATGACAAGAGGATAAGGAGTCATGCTAAAATAGCAATGACCAAGAATGTAGTGATGCCTTGTGACAAGCAAGGACTTAAGCAAGATAAAGGATTCTATCAAAAGGTAGCCCAGAGGTTTCAGGAGTGTCCAATCAAACAGGAGGACAAAGACTACAGGAGACAAGACAAGAGGGAGCTAGATTGAACAGGCTACCAAAGATACAAGTGATGGTATCTAAAGAGAGCTCTAGCTTAGGGGAAGGAGAGGAAAGAGTTGAGACTATATAGTAAAGAGTGGTTCACTGAGTAAGTGAATCATGTGATGAAATAGAATGTCATGGAATGGTGAAGAAGAAGATCCATGACTGCAGAGGTACTCATGTAACTGTAAGGGTACTCACATGATTAGTAAGTGAAAGAAAAAGAAAAAGAATACACATGTGGTGATAAGTCTGGGATAAGTCATAACAGAAGTCAGAATTATATGGAATTATTACAGGAGTATTGGAGTTGGACTTGTGAAGATTCTGGGATATGACAGTATTCCCCTCTTAGGCCTGAACCTCTAAAGGCTGCTTAATTAGATAATATAGAGTTGGTGGAGTTAGAATTATAGATGATTTTTTGTATAAGAGCCAAACACTTAGCAGATATATTTCTTCATCTCATTCCTTTATCATGTTCAATTCTCCATCCTCCTTTGCTGATATTCAGAACTGGAACAATGCATGACTTGCAGAGAATGAGGATGATAATAATGCATTGTGGGATACAAAGATCACAGAATGATGATAGAGAGTGAAGGTGAAGAAGAAGGAGGAGGCATGACAGAAGGTGAAGGAAGAGGTATGGAGAAAAGTGGAAGAAGAAGTGAGAAAGAAGGCTGAGGAGGAGAAGCATCAGAAACAGGCAGTGGCCCAACACAGAGCAGAGGAGATCATAGCAGAGGTGGTACAGAGGGTAGAGGTGAAAGAACTCATCAAGAAGCAGGCAGTTGCTGTGGCTGCACATCAATGTGTATGTCTCTTGCTTGTCAAAGTAAACTTGAACTTGACTGATCTGTGCACAGAGTGTTATGGATAGCACATCAGCACCACCTTGTGTCAACAAAGGCAAAGGTAGGATGCTCTCTATTTGTAACCAATGTGAGGACTAATGGAAAACTAAATGTATGGACTTCATAGTGTCTGATAGGCAGATTGTAAAGAAGTGCATGCCTGCCTGGGCAATAATGATATAAGGTTCTAAGTTCTTCTCTGAGAGTTTTTTTGATGATTGTGTAGACTTGAAGTACTGTAGCTCTGTGTATAGATGCAACTGTAATGCATAACAGAGGGGTGGTTGCATTGCTAAAAATCCCTCAGTAATGCATCATGGAAAGATTGATTGCTAGCCTTGAACCAGTCATGCAGTACATGTTATCTACTAGAGTAACTAGTTATCCAGTAGTGTTACATAGGCCCAAATGTCCTCCTCATCTTCCAAAGCTACCAATCTGTCACCTGCTCCTTTTTCCACATGTTCAACACAGTATGGTGTAGTGTCTATCTCAGCTGCAATATCAATTTGAAGCCCAAGGACATCCTGAATGACCACACTTCATGGAACATCAGCATCATCATTGTCAGCTTCTGCATCAAGCTGATCCTCTGATGGAGGTTCCTCAAGTCCATGGACCACTTCCATCTGCTCTTCAATCTCCTCTCACAGTACAGAGTGTGTGCAAAGATATTGGTTGAGGGCTACTTGTGCTTCCTTGCTTGTCAGGTATGTGTCAGAAAGATTCCATTGATTTACTTGACACTGCTTCCATGACTGTAGTCAAATATCAGCATTAACATTCAGAATTCAAGTGAGGTGCAGATACAAACTTTCTGTACTAGCCCACAACTAGAGATCAGCATGGATAGGGGTAACCTATGGGGGTCATGGATATGGGTACTCAAGGGTATGGGTATGGATTGCCCTCAAGCCACCCATGTATCCATGTATCCATCATCAATGTACTCACATACCTGTGTACCTGTTGTCTAAGTACCCATATGAGATACAGTGACATTACCATATTACAAACTTTTATTTTATCATGTACAGCCTTCTGCATTTCAGGTGGTTGCAAAAACTGTACAGTATCTATTTCTACCACCAATCTATAAATCTGGATGGCCATCAACTTTCCTTTCTCATGACCTATCATGATTTCAAAATGTGTCTCATGTTCCACAGAGAAGCTCTAGGCCCTTACTACAAGTTGCACAAAGGCCATCAGGCATAAGGAGGTTGAGACAACTAATAAGGTATTCAATCTCATACTGTGGATCAGTGCATGACTTATCATAGCATACATATATATACTGAGCAACAAAACTGATGCAATGTTTGCATCATTTTGATTGATGGGCAAATATCTAGAGAATGCTGTTACAAATGTGAATAACACACTACTAGAAAGCCCCATGGCTGCCAGACCAGTAGAGGACAGCATATTTACCATCAACAAACTTATGTACAAAGAACAGAAGAAGCTAGCTAATGGTTGTCAAAATTGCGTACTAACTGATGTACTCATAGTACACCTTGGTGGCTGTGCAGTACTTATCACCCCAAATTGCCTAAAATCAGTACTACACACCACAGAGGGCCGGAACTACCAATAAAACACTTGAGACACCTAGATTATAGCTGAAAGTACCTTTAGAGTGTATTTTGATTGTTTCTACTTCAAAACTCAGGCTTACATAAGCTGCTGAACATGCGCCGAACATATGTTCAACATGTTCGGTGCCTCATAACAATTTGAAGCCACAATATTAAATCCTCAAAATTATATGGACAGATTACTAAAAGGATTCTCTAGAGGACTGTCTATTCCGATTTGCAAAATATGCGGACCAACTATGGGAAATGTAAACTGCTGAACATAGTGGCTGTGCAGTAGGTACCCCTGACCATATGCTACACAAAGGGCTTGACCAAAATATGGATCCCTGCCACTCTACATCAAATTCATTACCATGCACTCTAGTACAGGTATGCCTCATGCAATACCTTACTACACTTGCATTACACAGTTAACCCTATACCCTACACATGTACAACATACCCTAGACAACAACCATTCACTACATGCCACACCTAAGTCTAGAACTAGTCTAGAAACCTTCCTACTAAAGATATATTATAGACATAGCCTAGTATGTATGTATAACACGAAGTATACATGCAATATCCTAGCATAGTGTTATGACTTATCCCTAGGCCACCTAGTCATGTGTATTCTTTTCCCTTCTCATTCCAATTACTCATCATGTGAGTACCCTTGTGGTCACATGAGTACCCTTCCAGTCATGGATTTCTTCTTCTTCATTCCATGACATTCTATTTCATCACATGATTCACTTACTCAGTGAATCACCTTTCACTATATAGAGAGAATGTAATCTCATCCATGTTTTCCTTCTTTTCTCTAAGCTAGAGCTTCCTTAGAGTACTCCCACTTGTACTTGGTAGCTTGTCACCAATCTAGCTCTCTTGTGTTTCATCTCCTGTGTGTCTTCATCCTCCACATAGATTGGACGCTCCTGGAATCCTCAGGCTACCTTACAGTAGTATCCTTTATTGTAACTAAGTCTTTGCTTCTTGCAAGACTTCCTCGAACTCTCATCATCATTGCTGTCATTGCACGACACATCCTCATCATTGTTGCTAACTTAGCATGACTTCTCATCTGTTGTCTTCTCCATTATCTCTAGAGGGCTTTGCTTGTCCCTACCTGGGCCAAGCTTAACACATAGCATATCTTAGATGTAGTATACACTTGTACAAACTGTAGAATAGTATATAAGGAATGCTCCAGCTCTAGAGGACACTAGTCTTGTCCTCCTTGGAGTTTTTCTACTTGCTAGTGTTAGACCTAGCACTACAACACCTTGTGTGGAACATGAGGTGGTGAGTTCTTGATGCTAGAGATAACCAGACTCAAGGAAGGTTCTACTTAAAGGGAGGAGCTCACAAAGAGTTGCAATGTCCTCTAGTAAAACTTAGATTATGCTAGGCAGCAGAGATGAAATAGATTCAAAGTAAGGAAAGGTTTACATGACATCTAGTCATAGTCTTAAATAGTGATCACTGTTTAACTATAGAGCTGGCCTAATGGTTGATATAAAAGGAAGAGAGAGCTGCAGATTAGTCAATCCACAGTAGAATCGAAAAAAATGATATGGAAGATAAATGACTAAGCAGGAACTATGACATTGATATGAGAGAATCAATGAAGGAGTTAGCATCCAGGCAAGAGCTTTATAAAAGAACTAATTGTGGATGTAAGGGTGAAATGAATAACAGAAAGTGGGACCAAGTATGATAAACAATACCAAAGAGGGTAGTGGAATGTTGGTAGATAATGAGGACAAGGGATGCAGTGAGGAAAGAAATTGTAACAGCTAGGAGGTTCAGATTCACTACTATTGTTCTATAGCTCAAACAGCTGATCCTTCAGTGGGTTAGTCATTTCAAATGCAATGAGTATCCTCATTTAATTTGGGAATATTTCCTGATACAGTAAGAATTACCTAAGCAATGTATATATTTTTAGAAAGCCCTTGATTAGAGCTATCTAATGATATTTTGATTTATAACTATAGCTTTAATAGTTCTCTAGATATTTGCCCATCAATCAAAATAATGCAAATATTGCATCAGTTTTGTTGCTCAGTGTAGGTGGTAAGGAAGCATCCCCATGTCTAACATTAAGGATGAGATGGAAGACATTCAAAAAAGTTCTGTACATAATGTAGATACAAGTGTGAGTTAAAAACAGGCATTAAAAAAGATGAAAATTCCAGAAGTGAAAGATGGTGAACAGACCAAAGAAAACTCAGACACTGAGCTTGGTGAAGGTCTAGAATGTTTCTGTTGATGATTTTGCTGATAAAACAATAGAACACATGATGTGAGACTAAAATTCACCAATTTATACATTTTTTAGCACAGTGCCTAACATTATATACATTGTTACATCGAAGCGATGTACAAGGCTATGATTGCTAGCATGGAACACTAACAAAGGTTCAAGCAAAGACTAGAGCAAGACTGTCAGTCAGACAGCTTGGATTCTCACAGCAGTATAGACAAGAGGGTGCAGACAGAGCAGAAGAACAATCAAGGTAGATTGCAGAAGGTCGAGAATGCTTCAACTACTACAAAAGCACAGCCTTAAGTAGTGATCAATAGCTACACTTAGGTAAGGTTGGAATGGAACTTCAGAGAATGAGATGGAATCAGTATGGTAAGCAGGATTATGAATCCAGTATAAAGAGAACCAGATTTGGGAGAAGTAGTCTGATGATGTCACATACATATTACAGGACTCCAACTGTCAGGAATAGAAGGAAGAAAGTGAAGTGGTCTTAGAGGATCAGGAGTTTCAGGGTGAAAGGAGATAAGCAAAGAAGAAAATGTACATATCCAGATTGAAGTATCCCAAACTGGATTGTCTGTGAAGCGAAAGATAACAGTAGTAGATGCAAATGAAGGTATAAAATTGTAACATTACCCCCTTTGTACAATTGAACCCCAGGTTCAATGAACACCAAGTCCACTTCAATAGTAGATGTCCACAGCCTAGGAGGGAGAGGGAGAGTGGTGAGCCTCATAAATGTCTTGTGCTTGATCCAGGGTAACAACTGTAAAGATACAGTCATCTGCGACATGCCCACCTTCATTGCAAAGTTCACAGATTCACTGAGGACAGAAGTGATCTGCATGACCCTATCTCTGACAAAAAGTGCATTGAGTGTGCAAACAAGCAGACAGAGTATGTCCGGAGGTGGATTGGTGGTAGTGAGGGCAGATGTAGAGGGGGCAGTCTTCTCAATAATGACCTCACATATGGCAATGGAAGCATTCTGTAATGGTGGAAGCGGGCTGTTGGCAGATGACAGGGGGAAGGACTCTAGTCAGGGAGGATAAAATGGATAATCTGGGCCTAAGGGGAATCCAAAAGGACTGGATGGACTGAATGTTTTCCTCAATCTGGTCGGACATAGAATCTATGGCAGTGTCCGAGTCCGCTTTGCTAGCTTCTGAAGTAGAGGGGGGAGAGGAAAGTTATTCTGCCAAAGAGGGAGGAGGGATAGGAACCAGATCAAGTTGTTGGTTGATGAATAGGTCCAAGTGGTGGATATACAGGTCTCATTTGGTGGGGGTCATAGTGTTAAAGACTTTGTGGAACGTGGGGTAGATGGTGGCTGGGGCAATGTGCTTGATGTAGGCATGTAGGCCATGGTGGTGGAGGGTGAGTAAGATGTAATTAGGGATGCTTGCAAGGATGGTATGAAGGGGAATGCCAAAATCTGCAGGTAAGTTGCTAGGAGTGGAAAGGAAATGATAGTGTTGGGCATGGATGGTTTCATGAAAGGAGTGGACTAATTCATGTGTGACGATATCAGCATGGTAATGTGGGGTATGTTCAAGGGCATTTAGTAGGGTGGGATTGGACAGGATGGTGGCATAGAGAGTGGTTGTGGATGAAGTGGGTAAATACTTGGGAAAGATGTTCTGCAAATGCAAAGGTGATGATTGTAGAGAGTGAGAGGAGGACAAGGAGTGGCAGGACACAGGGAAGGAAGACATTTTCAAGATAGAGTTAGATGACTGGGTTCATACAAGAGGGGTGCTCACGAAGAGATGCTGTCTTAGTTCCTTGGATGAGTTCCTATCATAGGTTATTGGCCTTCTTATAAGCAGACAAGATGGTTCATGCATGTTTCAAGTTTGATTCAGATTCTCATGTGTCTTCCAATGAAGAATATCCCTTCCATGCAGTCAGGTACTGTCATCTTGCTGCAGTTCCTTGATGTGACCTGATGTGGTCAACTTCATACTCTTCTTCAGAATTAACAAGGTCCAGAGGAGGTCAGAGGAAGTTCGGTCCATGTGTAGCAGTTTCTTTATAGAGAGATAGAAGTGAGGTGTGGAATACTTCATGGATGTGCCATGTGGATGGCAGCTTGAGTTGGTAAGTGAGCGGAGATAGGACCTGGGTAATTTCAAATGGTCCATATTGTTTGGGGGCAAGTTTTCTGGATGGCAGGTTGAGGTGAAGATTAGTGGCTTCCAGCCATACTTTGTCTCCTACTTTTCAAGGGTGGAATCAGAAGATAGATCATTGTAGCATAGCTAGGTGAGCAGATTCATGAGCTGCTTTTGCTTCAGTTCTAGCTCGATTCAAAGATGTCAATTTATCTTCTAATGTGGGGATAAAGGTTTTTCCAAGTGGTGGGAAGGACCTTGGTTCATATCCGAAGATAAGGGAGAACAGGGACTGTTTAGTGGAACTATGGGGAACAGAGTTATGGTGAAACTCAGTGGTGGTGATAAAGTCCACCCATTTCTTGGGGTGGTTGGAGTAGAAGATTCAGAGATACATTTCAACCTCTTGATTGGTCCGTTTGGTTTGGCCATTGGTTTGTGGGTGGTAAGCTGTGGATAACCAAACATCATATTTGAGTAGTCTCACTAGTTCTCTTGCAAAAGCAGATGCAAATTGTGGACCTCTATCTGAAATGATGTTTTCATATAGACCAAATCTCCAGAATACGAAGTCATGGAAAAGTTGGGTGACCCCAGCAGCGTCAACAGTTTTGAGACAAGGAGCAAGAATTACCCCCTTCATAAGTCCATGGTCTACCATAACCATGAGTGAGTCATAACCATTTGAGGGAGGTAGATCAGTGATAAGGTCAATGAATATTTGTTTGAAGGGGAGGGAATGCAAGGAGAGGATCAGATTGAGGGGAGGTACAGTTGAATGAGTGTTGATTTTGTTCTGTTGACAGGTAGCACATCTGGATATAAAGTTGTTGATGAAAGTAGAGAGTCTGGGCCACCAGAAGTCCTTTTCTAGGGTAGCCTTAGTCTGGAATCAGCCATCATGACCAGTGGTTGGGTTTTCATGTATGGATTGTACAAGGATCTGGCGGGTGTTAGAGGGAATGTATAGTTGCTGCTTGAAGTATAGTTGGCCATCCTCGAACGACCAGTCCAAGAGTTTAGATTAGGGAAAAAGTGGGGAGTTGTCAGATAGAGTGGTGATTGCTTTGAGAACTAATAGGTCAGACTCGGATGTGGTGCAGATATAACATTGGAGCGTAATGTCTAAGGCTTGGATAACGATGGATTCTGAACAAATAGGTACGTTCAGGTTATCGTCTGCAGTATCAATATGATCCTTTCGAGAGAGAGCATCAGCTGGGCCCATCTTAGTTCCTGGGATGATCTGCCAGATGATATCAAAATCTTGTAGGAATAACGACCAATGTGCCTGTCAATGAGATAGCTTTCAGAGATCTTTGATATAGGATAGATTCTTATGATCTGTCATGACCATTACTGGGTGAGGGGTACTGAGGAGATAGTGTTTCCACTTATCCAAGGTCAGAATGACAGCCAGTAATTCCCTGTCATAGATGTCATAGTTGTATTGAGCTAAGGCAAATGTTTTGGAGAAATAGGCACAGGGGTGAAGGTCTCCATTTTTGTCAAGTTGCATGAGAACTGCTCCTGCTGCAAGAAGAGATGCATTAGTCATAAGGGTGAAGGGTTTCATGATATCTGGAATGTGTAGAACAGGTGCTGAGGTGAAGATATTGTAGAGTTTATTGAAAGCAGATTGCTGGAGGTTGGTCCACTGTCATAGTTGGTCTTTTCGGGTGAGCAGGTTAAGAGGGGTGATGATATTGGAGAAGTCTGGAATGAATTTTCTGTAGAAATTGACAAATCCCATGAAGGATCAGACTCCCTTCACCGATGTTGGTGGTTTCCAGGTGTGGATAGTGGATTATTTGTCTGGGTCCATCTGTGCCTTCCCTTGCCCAATGATGATGCCCAAGAAGTTCATGGTTGGGGTATTGAAGCTGCATTTGGTTGGTTTCAAAGATAGTCCATGCTCTTGTAATCTCTGCAGGACCCTTCTGATTCTTTCATGGTGGAGGTCCATGTCATCCTTGATGTGTAGTCCCAAATCGTCCATGTATATCTTAAGCCATCGTTCTGATATCATATCTGCGAAAATGTAGTTCATGAAGGCTTGGAAGATGGAGGGTGTGTTGCTGTGACCAAAAAATAGTACTGTGGGTTCAAAAAGTCTGAACAGTGTGACGAAAGCCATTTTTCATTGGTCCTCTTCCTTAATCTGGATGTTGTTATACCCCCACCGAATATCAAATTTGGTGAAGATGGTGGAGTCCTTCATGTCATTGATGAGGTCAGAGACCAGGGGTAGTGGATAGGCATTCTGGATGGTGTGGGAGTTGAGATATCAGTAGTCCTGACATGGCTGAAGGGAACCATCCTTTTTGGGCACGAAGAAAAATGGGGCAGCTTGTGGCAACTTTGAGGGGACAATGCGACCAGTTTTGAGATGTTCATCAAATAAACTTTGGCAATTTTCAGGACAAAAGACAGTTTAAGTTCGACAGTGTGATCATAGGGTCGATGAGGTGGGAGTTCATTGAACATTGCTTCAGAGAAAATGTCTTCAAAGTCCTTACATCAATTAGGGATGACAACATCCTGGATCGGTTGTTTCTGGGCAATTTTGGTGGAGAGCATGGTTTGTTGGAGGTCTTCTTCAGCCTTGTCCTTTCCAGGGAGGTACCCACAAAGAGATACAACATCCTGGATTGAACCCTTCTCTAGTTGGGCAGTCCAGATCTTTTCAATCCAGGCTCGTCCTAGTTCATTGGTTTGAGGGATGGTAATAGTGTTGTTTGACCAGTTGATATTTGGATTCCATTTCTTTAGCCATGGCATTCCAAGAATGATTTGTGGTCTCTTTAGTCCAACTATCATGAGTCTGAGTCATTCCATATGTTGTCCAATGGTTAATTCAGTATAGACTTTTTGTTTAATGGATCCGTTCACATTCAGGGATCTGTCCATGTTATGAGCAATGATTGGCTGAGAGAGCTGTCACCTGGAGAACCAATGTTTGGCGATGAGTCCTTGGTCTATGAAGTTTCCAGTGGCTCCAGAGTTGATAAGTGCAGTTGTTTCAATGGTTTGTCAGCCTGTGCTTAGCTTTACTGGAATGCGGAGGGTTTTTTCATTTTGTAACGCTACTAGTACATGGGCAAGGTCGAGAGAAGGGGACATTGAACACCCTTCTCACTTTAAAAATCCAAGTCATCCTTAGAGATTGCAGTGACTACTTCTTCCTCCTGTTCTTCATAGCAGATTTGGAGGGTCTGAAGGATTTCATCAGTTGTCCTTTTAAGGAGGAGACATAGGCATCAAGCAAGGATGGTTTGACTGGAATGGAGGTGGGGATGGTCTGGATAGTTTCATTGGTCTAGATTTGGGCTGGTTGTTTGGTGGCAGTGGTGGAAGCAGGGAAGGTCTAACATTGGTGAGTGGAGTGCCCAGACTTATGACATTTGAAGCATTGATTTTCTCGAATGCACCTTGCTCTCTCGTCAGGAGTGAGCTTAGGTGGAAATGATTTAGTGATGGTAGCATCTATATCCATCACATTGGGGTCTTTTTCCTTCTGAAATGGATGAAAGGTGGGGTGCTTGAAACCTCCCATAAGGGATTGAGCTTCCTTGTAGTTCGAGTCATATTCGTGGACTTTCTTGTACCACTCAGCTATGGTGGTTGGAGGGGTGGACATATCCATGACCTTCTTCATCAATTTAGAGGATATTCCTCGAGTGAAGAACTTGATTAGGATGGAGTTGTCAGAGACTTTAGAGGTGGTGGCATGGTTCTGGAACTAGAAGATGTATGAGATGAGGTCCATCTTCTTGTTATTTTCATCTTTCTCTCCTACTCGCATGTTGATCATTCATGAGAGGAAATCCTGGACCGAGTTGATATGTTTAAATTGGTCCTTGAATGAGGTTATGAAATTAGACCATGTTCCTAGAGTGACAGTGGTTCCAGATATAGCTTTTTCATGAAAGGTGTTGGCCCAGTGAGACGCAGGGCCCTTGGTCATGTATGAGAGAGTGAAGGCAACCTTCTTCTCATCAGAGTTGTATATGTCCTTATTGGTATTCAAGTATAGGATGATGGAGTTGATCCAAGATAGGTTGTTTTCATAGGAGCCATCATAGGCTGGAGGAGGGTTGAGTCTGAGCTCAGCGGGTCTAGGTACTGTGGACATAGGTGATGTAGGACAAGGAGGACTAGGGGGTGGTGAAGGGCTGGGAGGTCTGGATGCAGGTGGGCTGGATGAATGGAATTCAACATCTTGGGAAGACAAAGATCTGGGGAGATTCAAGGAAGTGAACTGGGAGGTGATAAGCAGAGGGTTACGACAAGGACGAGGAGAGATGACTGGATTGGCTAGAGATGAGGTTCCAGTGATATGACACCTGGAATGTTCTGGAAGCTGGGCTGAGGGTAACTGGGAAGGTTCTTCCTCCTTGCTGAGAGGTGGTCTGAAAGATTTTCTGGACATGGTGGATGCTGGGAATGTCCTACTTCTGAATAGGAGGAACAAGGGGAGATTCTCGACCTTTTGTTACATTGAAGTGATGTACAAGACTATGATCGCTAGCATAGAACACTAACAAAGTGAAACAACCCTAATTGCTACTAGAGCTTTCAGGTTATCACTAGGAGGCATAGACTTAAGAGTCAAATGAAAGTAGGGGAAAACCCAAGAGGATCTGACTGAGGATCCCTTGGTTGTCGATTCAGGTCCTTATATACCCTACTATATATTTGTATGTATTTGGTCTGTTATCCAAATAGAAGTGTGAACAGCCATAAGACTGTGAAGCAGAGATTAAAGGCATAAGGTATGTGGTGTATCAAATGGAAGAGAAGCATAATGCATAGCCATAGGGTAGAGGGTAGTGGTAATGAGATGCATGAGGCATAGAAATGGAAGTGTATGAAATAAAGTCAAGTTCTATCATACAAGATTCAATTAGTCCAGTATCATAAAATCATGAGTCACATGATGTCAGACATCATGCTGTCATGAAGTCATGAAAGTGTAAGTGGAGTTTAGGGCAGGTGTGATTTAGACTTAGCAGTAAAAAGAGTAAAGGGTGTCGTGACATTGTGGCTTTGGGTTATTTGATTTGAGCTGCAAGCCTAATGACAAGCATTAGACTTGAGTGGCTAGTTTAACCTCATTGCGGAGGAGCTTTAATCAGAGTTTGAATAAATATCGATGTTGCAAAAAGAACATTTGTAACACAAAGGTTCAAGCAAAGACTAGAGCAAGACTGTCAGTCAGACAGCTTGGATTCTCACAGCAGTATAGATAAGAGGGTGCAGACAGAGCAGAAGAACAATCAAGGTAGATTGCAGAAGGTTGAGAATGCTTCAACTACTACAAAAGCACAGCCTTAAGTAGTGATCAATAGCTACACTTAGGTAAGGTTGGAATGGAACTTCAGAGAATGAGATGGAATCAGTATAGTAAGCAGGATTACAAATCCAGTATAAAGAGAACCAGATTTAGGAGAAGTAGTCCGATGATGTCGCACACATGTTATAGGACTCTGACTGTCAGGAATAGAAGGAAGGAAGTGAAGCAGTCTTAGAGGATCAGGAGTTTCGGAGCAAAAGAAGATAAGCAAAGAAGGAAATGTACATATCCAGATTGAAGTATCCCAAACTGGATTGTCTGTGAAGTGAAAGATAACAGTAGTAGATGTGAATGAAGGTATAAAATTGTAACATACATTGACAGTCAGTGGTGTTACATTTTCAAATGTCTGGGCAAGGGCTACACCCACACAGTTTGGCAGTTCCTTGATAAAGGTTATAGAGCATCAATTGATAACATATGTAAGCATATCCACTTGTGCTGGAGAGAGGACATCTTAAAGCAGGTTGTAGAGGTTAAGGACCTCAAGGCAGCAAGAAAGATAGTTGGTTGTGCTAAGAATGGGTCAATAACAGCTGCATTCAAATGAAAGGGGTGGGGGAAGGTCACTTACTCACACAGACAGCACACTCACACAGAAACACAATATGGCAGACTGGCATTGCTCTAATGATACTGATGTTTTTTGCAGTGTGGAAATTGTTCATTGGGTTTTCAAAAGCCTGTGGCCATTTAACATTTCCAGTGATAGGGGATTTCAATGTTTGATGAAGACAAAAAGGTCAGATTACTACATACCTCATCTCTTGACTGTTTCACATGACACTTGACTCATTTTTGTAAACACATGCAAATGTATTGCTAAAATGTTGTGGGTTGGCAAATCTATTGCATCTACACATTAAAAACTTATCTGACTTACCAGAAATATGATGGCAAACTTAGTTTCACCACAGACACTTGGATGTTTCCAAACCACAAGTCATTTGTGGCAGTCACAGTACATCTAATATATATACAAGGGTAAGCTACAGACACTCATATTGGATGTCATTGAAATTGCAAAGATGTGTGACAAGTACTCACCATCATGCTGATCTGATCCTATCTATTCTAGTTACATACCAGATTGATCCTAGCAGAAACATTGGCAAGTATTCTGACAGAGTTTGACATATTAGATAAGATAAGAAACAGTAGATAATATGATTAGGGCTGAGCATGGGTATGGCCAACCCATGTGGGTTATGGGTATGGGTATGTGGTGGATATGGGTGTGGATATGGATCATTCATACCCATATCCATATCCAGACCCTGACTGTGGATACCCTTAATTTAATACATGTACCAAGCTATAAGTATACTCTACTAGTATATGGATTGGTGTAGTGATCACTAGGGAAAGGTGTCATAGTGGCAGTCATCCATCAATTGGTTTGGAAATATATACACTATCTTGTGACAAGAATCTGTGATCTGGACTTGTGACTACATCCATTTTGACACCAACTCAGCCACCTTCCAGGCAATCCCAGCTTCATATCCCCTTACTAGAAACCTCAGACCTAGAGTACTACATATCCATGAGCATGATAAAATGGGTTGGAAAGCCAACCAAAAAGGCTTGTATAGCTCTGGAAGAGAAGGAGGTTAGCATAACACAGAAGTACAGGCCTGAGAAAATCCTACCTGCTGGACCATTCAAGAAGGCAAGAGTAACCTCAGAGGATGGTAAGTTGCCCATCTAGGATTTCCAAGCCTGGAAGATAGCACTCATGTCAATTCAGCATCTGAAACAGAGATCGACTGGTCTACTGTTGACCAAGGCTCACCATTTGTTTCCAAAATGGATGACATAGAGCATGCACCTGCCCAAAAAAACATGCCAAATAATGTGGTGGCTGACGATGACAGTGACAGTCCAGAGGCAGAGCTAGGTTCATCCTATTAAACACATATGTCATTAAGACATTAACATTAGTACTTCATAGAACAGTCAATGAGAGAATGGACCTCACCCATTTATGCCTTTTTTGAAGGCAAATCCAGGGTTGAGAAGGCCAATGGACACTGCTTACATGTTTTTCGATGCAATGCATGGGGCTGCAAGACCACCATTTGTTGATATCTTGACATGAAAGATGTACAGTCCATCAGTAACATGCAAAAGCATGCCAAAAAATGCTGGGGTGAGGATGTCATTAGAGCTGCAGACAGTGCAAAGGATGTGAATGAAGCACATACCAAGGTGGTTGCCAGAATCCTGAAAAATGAGAAAATTACAATGCTATTTGAGAGGAAATCAAAAGGTCAGGTTACCTACTCACACATACCACACATGTGGGCAGAGGTTACATAGGTACATCTTGACTTTCAGCTGTATCCACATATGGTAAAGACCCTAGCAGGGCTATGTTCATGCACTGGGTGGTAGAAAACCTGTGGCCATTTTCAATTGTTGAGGATAGCATATTCCTTGATCTAATGAAGATCGGGCATCCATATCTTTGCAGTTCACATTAGCATGAGATGTTCAGCAGGTATTTGCACAGATGCATGAATGCATCACTAAAATGTTGAGAGTAAGTCAGCTCCTCAAGATATGAAACAAGAGAGTGATGAAGGACCACTTACCAGGAGTACAATAGGAAATTGAGTTTTACAACAGATGCATGGACATCCCCAAATCACCATGCCTTTGTGGCCATTTGCATATACCTTGAGCACAACAGCAGCCTGCTGACAATGCCATTAGATATTGTAGAGGTCATGAAGGTTAGTCAATACTTACCCATCCAGGATCTGGATCGCTGATCTCAGAGTAGTCCCATACTGGCATAGGACTTGCATAGGCATTTTGTGAAGTTCTAGAAGAGTTCCACATCATAAAAAAGGTTAGTTTAGGGCTAAGTGAGCAAATGGCCACTTACGAGTGACCAGATACTTTGCATAACATGTGATAACACCTCTAACAATGCTGCAATGGTCGAAAACTTGGAGTTTGGCCTCCCCAACTATGAAGGGGAGGCTGCATGTGCACAGTATTTCCTACATATGACAAATATGGTCACTAAGTCATTGCTACATGCATTTGAAATGAATTGGCAGGACAAAAATGAAGCTGCTGGATGTAGTCAGTTGATGGCCAAGGAGCTGCAGTTGGTGAAGGAGTTGCAGGAGTTGACAGAAGGTGATAACAATGGAATCAAAGTGGATGACATTGATGAGAATGTGATGAATGACAACCTTGAGGGCTGGATAGATGAAACTGAGAGGATGAGTCTGGAGGAGCAAATGGAAATGCAAAAACTAATCCATCCTATATAGTTAGTGCTGGCCAAGGTAAATGAAACATTGATACAACTCACCTTTGCTGAATACAACAACAGATCCAAAAACTGACCTTCAAGATCATCAACTCTTCAACAAAGCTGCTTTCCGAGTGGCAGCAGATCTTGGAGCAATTGAGGCTTGCAGTCATGAACTTGCCACAAGATGTTGTGACAAGATAGAACTCAATGTTCAACATGCTTGATTATGTGCTGCATCATAAGGAAGCTGTGGATGGCATTACACAAAGGAAGGAGTTGGGTTTGCATCAGTTTGAACTAGGTAAGGAGGAGTGGAGACTGCTCACAGAACTGTGAGATGTGCTAAAGGTATGTCGGAACATGTGTTACAGGCATGTAGTGCAATTACTAATGATCTACCTCACTGACAATCAACATTTCAACCCCATTTACTAGGTGCTGAAGGACACAACTGAATACTTCTCATGCACAACACTGAACCTCACAAGCATCATTCCTGCCATGGACATAGTCAATGCATAACTCACAAAGTTCACACAAGATTGATTACTCTCTCACCAGATCCATGCTGGTGTTTCCCTTGCAAAAGACACACTCAATTGCTACTATTCCTTGACAGACAGCTCTAAAGTATATTGGATAGTGATGGGTGAGCTGTGCAACTCATGCCTTCACTTTACTAGCACAATATAGCTCTGATATGAACATAAATACATAGTCCTCCATCCATGACACAAGCTACATTACTTTAAAGTTGCAAAATGAAAAGATAAGTGGATCCAGACTATAGAACAGCTCATTCAGACTCATTTTGAGCAGTCATATGCTACCAAAGAAGAGTGGGACAGCTCCAACTCTGATCTTGATATCATTGAATGAAGTTCAGTATGTACTATCAAAATTTTCATTCGTACTAATGATCTAGTGCTAACTTGTGCATACAAAGGGGTCTAATATGTTTGACAACATGGCATCATTGGCCCTATTTAAATTGACAGATCTGCATAGTGAACTTGACCAATATCTCATGGTAGATGTTGAACACACTGCAGATCCTCTCATGTAGTGGTAGAAATGCCACATCACCTATCTCTGACTCTCTTGAATGGCACTTGACTATCTTAGTATGCCTGTAACCTCAATTGATGTTGAATGGCTGTTTAGCCATGGCTGTCTCATTCTCTCTTATGTTCAATCTGGTCTATCTACACAGTCAACTCGTGCATTGATGTGCTTGGATTCCTGGAGTCATTTGAAGCTCATTGAGACTGAAGATTTAATGGCAGTATCTGAGCTTTCTGAGCTGAGAGAAGAGCTGGGACTGGATAATGAGTGGGATAAGATTCATATTTAGCAAGTAAATATTAGAATATACAGTGACTAGCAATGGTATATCTGTGGGTATACCCATGATGGATATACCCTTGGATACAATTCTGTCAACCCATTGTCCTACCCATATCCACCATGTGGGTGTGGATATTTAGTGGAGTATGGATGTGGGTACCAGCCCAGATATCCCAGGGTATATCCATGCTCAGTCCTAAATATAATATAGATCTCACTGTGTGTTGTAGATTTTGAGCATGACTGCTGATAATGCATCAGCAAATAATGTGATGATCACAGAGCTTGCTGCCTAGTTGCCCACTTTAGTGGTAAATCTACCTGCACACACTGTTTCCTTCATGTCATTAATTTAGTGGCCAAGACCCTCATCAATGTGTTCAACTTATTAAAGAAAAATGATGACAAAGGTTGGCAAATGCTTGAACATGAGCTGAAGATACTTGCAGACACCAATCTGAAGGAATACTTGATAAGAACTGAGGCAGAAGCAGATATGGATGTGGATCTTGATGATGACAACATGAACAAATGAATTGACAAGTTGAAAATTTTGAGTGAAGACAAGTGTGCTGCACTTGATGACCATCTGAAACTGCTGCATGTGATGCTTGCCAAGGTCAGTGCAAGATGATGGATGGCATGTTAGAACACTCACATTCTCATAGGTTTGCAAATTGGCCTTCAAGATTATCCATTCTAGCATGAAGCTTTTGCCTGCATGGAATATGCTGTTGGAGGAACAAGGTTTGACCATTAGAAATTTTCCACAAGATGTTGTGATGCAATGGAACTCAATGTTCAATATGCTTGACTTTGTGCTGCAATACCAGGTAGGAATTGATGCAATCACAGATCAGAACAAGCTGGATGTGAGCCAGTATGTGCTCAGTAATGAGAAGTGGATATTACTGGAGCAGCTGCATGATGTCCTGCAGGTGCATCCATGCCACACAGCATCTTACATAATCAAACACAGCCACACACAGATATGATGAGCTACTTTTCATGGTCAACATCAAATCTTGCCATGGTGATTTTCATCATGAATTTCATTGATGAAACATTCACCACCAGTATGCTATGCAAAAAGAAAACCATCACTAGTGTACAAGAGATGAAGAAGCTCAATCCTGCCATTCATGCTGCAATCAGCTTGGCAAAGTGCACACTCAATTGATACTATTCCCTAACAGATTTTTCTGACTTATATCACATCATGATGGGTAAGTATGTCAAAAAACTGACATTGTATTTATATTTTACTCACTTTCCACAGTCCTTCATCCACAATACAAGCTAGCATACTTCAAATCAGCTGGCTGATCATTAGATTGGATTGAAACTGCAAAGGAACTTGTCACCAAATTATACAACAACTTATATGCAACCTGTAGTGTGATGAAAGCAGCACTAAGTGGTGAGGTGGGTAATGAGCATGCAATAGATAAGCCATTGGTGTTGAAGAACTTTTTTGACAACCTTCCATGCCTTGTAAAACTCATGCCTACATTAATCCACAATAAGCTAGATACCTATCTTGTCACAGCTGTCAAAGATGTGCAGGATGCTATTGCATGGTGGTAGGAGCACCATATGGCCTTTTCATGACTCTCTTGCATGACATTTGATTATCTCACTATCCCTGGTGAGTAATTTTATGAGCATGTTGCAGTATTAGCTTAAGTACTGATCTAAGTATGGCATAGCAACATCTGTTGATGTTGAGCAGCTTTTTAGCCATGGTTGAAACCTTCTCTCACATGTTCACAACTGGCTTTCTAAGTAGTCTGTTCATGCTCTACTCTGCCTTGGGTCCTGGAGCAAAGTTGGCTTGATCAAGGATGCTGATGTGAGGAGAGTTGCTATCATGGATGCCATTGATGGAGAAGAGGAAGCTGCTCTTCCAGTTGGATGAGATGCTATTGGTGAATAGTTTGCCTATGTAGTTCACAAATTGTCAGTGCCATCTATATTACCCTGATTAATATAGAAACTCTTGGATATACCCATGGTGGATAGATATTCCATGTATCCATACCCCTGCTATGCTGAACCCATGGGTAACTGAATATGGGTACCCCATGGGTAGAGTATGGATCAGTCCCTGTATACCCAGGGGTTTATCCATGCAGAACTCTAGTTGTCACACCCAGAGCTGTGCTCCATGACATGTGTAGCAATGGTGACAACTGAAGGATGAAGCTGAGATGAAATGGAACATGGATAGAAAAGGAAATACTAGTATCCTAGAAGTAACCTAAAGTGGAATAGGAAGTCAGAATTGTATGGAGTTGTCATAGGAGTATCAGAGTTGGACTTGCAAAGATTCTGGAATATGACAGTCATGAAATTCTAGTGTTATCAGTAATCAGACTGATAAGATAAAACTTATGTTTAGATTTTATCTAAGTCTTGATACTTGTAGTGTATTGCACTGTAGCATATAGTGCACTTGTAACAGGAGATTGAAACTTATCTCAGAATCTTTTGTTCTAATAATCTGCAGAAATGGTCAGAGTTCATTACCTTCATGGAGTTCCACCACAATTTCATCCTGCATAGTTCTACCAAGCAATCATCATTCTTTCTCATCTTTAGATATTAACTCCATTTCTATCCTCCTCTCAGCAAAACATTTATCTCTACATTGGAAAACTATCTCACTGCCCTTGATCACATGTGAACTGAAGCAAAAGTAGTCCATGAATCTGCTAGGATGATAATGATTAGGAGGTTCACACAATGGTTCACCCCATGAAAGATTGGAGATAAGATCTGGCTTGAGGCAACTAACCTTCACTTCAATCTACCATCATGAAAACTTGCCCCAAAATGTCATGGACCTTTTGAGATAGCCCAAGTATTGTCTTCACTTTCTTACCACATCAGACTATCCCCCACATGATGCATTCATAATGTATTCCATGCCTCCCTCTTATCATCCTATAAAGAGACCAAAATGCATAATTCAAATTTCTCTCAGCCTCTGCTGGACTTGGTCAGATTAGAAGAAGAATATCAAGTTGACCATATCAAGTTACATCAAGGAACTGCAGCAAGAAGACAGTATCTAATCATATGAAAAGGTTATCCATCATCAGAAGATACATAGGAGCTCAAGTCAAACCTCTAGCATGCATGAACCATCCTTTATGCATATAAGAAGGCAAATGATCTGTCCTAAAGGATGTGGCATCTCTACATGAAGTATCTCCCCTCTGGATGAACCTATATCTCTACTTCTTTATAAAACATGTTATTTTTGTCCTCCTTGATCTCTTCTTCCTTGCTGTCCTCTTCTTTCAACACCTCACCTTTGCACTTGTGTAATGTGCAAGTAAACTTATTATCTATGTATGCTGCTATCATGCTCTATGCTATAGTTCTTACAAATCCTGTCCTGTTGCACACCATAAAGCAGGTCTCTTCTTATAAAGAAGATATTGTATTGCATGAATTAGTTCATCTTTTCCATGATGTTATCTGATTATAATCATATCATTTTCAGGCTGCCCCTAGTGACCTACTCCTAGAGTTTGGTATCCTAATATGAACTCTCCTCTCTTCAATCTCTAATCATATCCTCTCCATCCTTTACTATAATAGATTCCATTTCTATGTTGAATGCATTCCTTCCACACTCATCTATCTGACTTTCTGCTGTATTTACTTGACTATGATTCAGAAGAATCAAGACCAATACATGGTGCAGTTTAAACTTCCTAGAAGTTCATCTATAGATCCACTTTCAATTCTGACATCTATCCTTGCATTCTGACTATCTTCTCCACTGCCAGAATCTGGATCAGGACAATCCAAGTCCACTATTGCAGTAGAACCCAGAGTAGAAAGAATTGAGTTCAACATTGAATTAGTCCAGACATTTCAGATCTCCTCAGTGTTACAGGTGCACTCTATGCTATAGTGCATTATGATTACTGAAGCTACAAGCACTATGAATATGGATAATCATTTTCCTAAGTTTTATCTTATCAGTACTAGTTTTACTGATTACTCTTTATTTTCATGTTATCACATCTTCACATGTGCACATGGCCACATTTCACAACTTCACATTATCATGCCTTGATAGAGTCATGCTTCACGATTATCATGACCCCTATTCTTATGAGTCATGATCATAGATGAATCACACCTGATACTTGAGGCATCAGGTTATGTCTTCCATTCTATCACATCTATGCTTCTCACTCACATTAGAAACACACCTTAGATGTATGTTCATACTTCTCTTCCATTCTTACTTATTAGATATGCATTACTATCTCATGGACAATACAGGATATCCCTAGATGAGACATCCATAGATACAAACATAGATAGAGTATATATATGATCCATATAGATCCAGAAGACTCTAACCAAGTCTTCCTGGAGTTCCTCCTATTAACAATAAGACTATTATCTTCACTCCATCACTCTGGTTCCTAGTCAATAAACAAGACTAGTAAATACTACCTTGGTAAAGGCTACCACAAGAATAACAAGACACTTTCCTTGGGCATTCTCTATTGCCTCTTGACAGCTATGCCTCAGGGGTTTAGGATTGTTTCACTCAGAAATATGCACCATCTTATCCTTGCCTACTCAGATCCTACCCTCTGTCTTGTTATGGCATCCTACATCTGCACTCACTGAGTGCTTTCATTGTCATCATCATGGTCACTATCAAGAAGATTGCCCTCTCTACATCTGTCTGTCCATGACCCAATTGATGAGATGCACACTAGAGTACAGTAACTCAATAAACTGCCAATCCCATGGATAAGAACTATAACTTCAGGACTTGAGTGTATTTGATGCATATAATGCACCAGTTGTTGCCCCTGTTGCACAAACACCACAAAGATTGAGCCACTATTGGTGGACATCCTTGAACACACTATTCACAGTGTTTTCCCTGAAACACCCAACTGCATGATGTTTCAGATTTGTAGAAGACTTATCCTTGGTATCTCGATAGTGGCACACACCACCCAGTGCAGTCTTGCACTTACATGCCACACATGAGAAGAAATGACACAAACAGCCATCATGATACTGTGCTACCATATCATCAGAGAAGAACGTGTAGACAGGCAAGCGCCACATCTTCTTGAGTGCCTCTGAAATAGATGATTAGTAGGATATGCAGTAAAGCCAATATTGTTACCTACCAAGATTAGTAGCTAGATTGTCATCTTCACCTGGAGCAACCTGAGCCTTAGGGTCAGTGGATGACTCCATATCTGGCTCAGACACTGACTGCATCAAGTCGATCTGCCCAACTGAGTTGGAATGTGTCTGCAAAAGGCAGCAATGCACTTTTTTCAAAGGGTGGTCAAGTTTTGCTGTGCCTTTCATAATAACCTTTCGAACAGACTTGCTAGTGTTGAGAGAGAGACAAGGTGACAGAATGAGATGAGGCATGAGAATGAGATGAGGTACCATCAGGTGACTTGGCAGCCTGAGGCTGGGGGAGGGTCATGTCCCATTCTATCCAACCAGCACTGGTCTACGATGGGAGATCAGTGTGGCACTTTTGGAGAAACAATTCAACAGACTTGTTGTGGTCATCTCTGATGCTCTCCTTTCATCTCTATTTCTCCTCTCCCTCAGTGCCGCTCTCTAGGTGCTCCGCATGGTCATCGTGTCCACTGGTGGCAAGGGGGTAATGATATCTAGGGTCGCCCGCAGAGCGGCACTCATGCAAGAGTTGACCATATGATATTAATGGTACTTCTCCATCACCAGACTCGCTGTTATCCGGAGAGGACCTGAGCTCTGATAAATCAAAGTTATCCCACCGGAATGTGGTCATTAGGTGCACCGATCAACCATCAGTGCTCAGCTTCTGGACTACTCAATCTAGATCTCTGTCATAGAATCCATTATTTTGTTGGATAGGAAGTGGGTGTGTGCCAATGTGAAGTGACTGAGAAGATGGACAGTGAGATGTACAGTATTACCAATTATTATATATACCTATGTTGTCGTGCATCTCAGATTCCATTCAATTCCCACCGCATGGGCTGCGATCGTAGGTGTCCTGCTTGCTTTGCTTTTCATGTCTTCCATCACTAATGGCCCTTTTTTCTAGTTCCTGCCTGGCTTATGCATACTAGAGCATCGACCTTGGAGCCCTGATACTTCTCATGACCTCTGGATATGCCATTGTCACCTTGGTGGTGTTCATAATCTCTATATTCTTTATGATCTGTCCAGTTTCCGTACCCTCACCCCATCCTATACCATGCATTCCAATAAATCTCACCACCGTGCCAATCCTTGCCATCGCATTACTATGGGCCACAGGTTGTCTCGATCCTGCAGTTATCTGTGACAGGATTGTAGGCACAGATGGCATCAGACCTTACAACATCCTCATCCTATTTTTCTCTCTGGCTTATATGTCAATAACCCTCGATATCACCAGTATACTCCAGGCTACTACATTTTGGATTGGCAACAAGGGTGGTCACAATGGATGGAAGCTGTATCTTTATTTCTACATCATGCTCACCATTCTCTCAATCCTGCTGGGCAATGATCCCATCGTCCTTTCTGGAACTGCTTTTTTGGTCTATTACATGGATGTCACAGCGCTCCTCCAAAATGTGTGGATCATGGCCGAGTTTGCCATGGCAAACACTGCTAGCATGGTCCTGTTCTTGGAGAACCCCACTAATGTGTGTATTTTCCACAGCACATCATTCCACCCATGCTGAATCAGCTCACACAAGGTGGTCATATGTGAAGGCTTCAATATTGACAATGCTGCCTTCACAGCGTACACCATCCTTCCATTTCTTATGTGTAACCTCTTTTGCTTCATTGTGCTGGTACTTCAATACTGCAAGCAAGTTCCACAGAAATTGACCTCTATTGTTCATTGGGACCCCTGGTCAGCTCTTCTGGATTCTGTTGGCGTGTGGGTTGGCAGCATCATGCTTGGTGCAATGCTTATACTTTGCCTTGTCATAAGCCCCCTTGGAATTGACGTCTGGATGATCAGTTTGCCATTCGCCATAGGCAAACTCCTGTTTGATCTTGGGTGGGATCACTACTGGTACTCTCATAGTATCCCAATGTTAGGCCGTGGACCTCCTAGGGCTGTTAAAGGAGCATCTCAGCCACCCACAGTCAACGAGGACCGTCGTGTGGAAGACACTTCATCTTACAGCGCATCCCTAGATGAAGAACAGCCATGGTCTTTCTTACCAGATGCAGCTATCATAGGTCAGTTGCATCCTGAAATCTCCAAAATCAAGCCAGGAATGGAGTTGCAGGCACCCACTCCCAAGCCAGAGAGCAAAATGACATCTATTCTCAAGCAGTATCAATTGTGTATAGTCGACCTGCACAACTGACTGGACAAACACTTCCCAACTTCCATCATTGCATTACCATGGTTGCCTTTCTCCCTCGTGCTGTTCACATTTTCTCAATTTATCCTTGTTGAGGTGCTCAGTTACCAGGGGTGGGTGAGGGTGTTTGCCAATTGGCTCATTCAGGCTTTCCATTATCAGTTGCACTCTACTATCTGGCTGGTCGGTGTCAGCGACATCATCTTGTGCAACATCTTGGGCACTAATATTGACGCTACAATCCTTCTCACCAAAGTCATCCGTGTGGCTTCCCTCTCCGACGATGTCAGCCATAGAGCTGCCATTGCTCTGGCAGTTGCTTCGAACATCGGAGTGGTGAGCTTCACATTCTTGGCTTCATTCACTGGTCTACTGTGGCAAGATATTTTAAAGCAAAAAGGGATCCATATACACCAGATGGATTTTGCCTTTTGGAATCTCTTACCGCTCCTGGTGATGACAACTGCGGGGCTTGGAATCATGTCTGCAGAGATGGCATTTCTATTCTAGCCATGACAAGCTTATGATGTATGTAGCTCACACCATAACAAACCCGCAGAACCCCAGAAGTATGTTTTCCAATTAAATGGCAGGTCATGAGATAAGGTGGTACACAATGTCTACTATTCAGATGAGGAGATCAAGTCGATTGTTAGCAGCACCTGGGTCCATGTTTCACAGTTCATCGATATGATTATAGCACATGGGACATTCAGGAACCACAGCTAGATGTATATCATTGATGTACTTGTTACTTTCTCTCTATTCCTAGTCAGAATTTTGTTCCATGCTAATGTGATACTATTATTCCAGTCCCAGAACATTGACACATATAATTCGTTGTACCTCTGCGATTGTGACATAATGCTATGGTTTTTCCCTCATGGATTGGTGTGGATAACATTGGGAAACAGGAAACAGTGTCTCTCTCAGGATAAGCCCGGGAACAGATTTTGAAAGTATGGATTTTGGGCAGCCAGAGGTTCACCTTATTTGACATGGGAATGAACCCAGTACTTATGGAATAACCTTCTGTCATGCAATGTTTGTCTTGTGTTTTGATGAGTTTTTTTTGGCATGATTCGTGATCATTGGCTGGGAGTCAAAGGCATGTACATAAGCTGCACACACAGCATAGGAAGCTCTCACTATCACCACCATCTCTCTGCTATTCATCATGATAATAGGTGTGCGATAATGTGGACTGCTCAAATTAATGCTAACCATGGACAAGATGATACCACACAGGTCAAAATTGACAGCAGTTGTTACAAACGCTCTTTTTGCAACATCGTAACTTATTCAAACAACGATTAAAGCTCCTCTGCAATGAGGTTAAACTAGCCACTCAAGTCTAATGCTTGTCGTTAGGCTTGCAGCTCAAATCAAGTACCCCAAAGTTACGACGTCACGAACCCCTTATCCTTTCATCCGCTAAGTTTGAATCACACCTGCCCTAAACTCTGTTGATACTTTCACGATTTCATGACAGCACGATGCTTGACATCGTGTGATTTATGACTTTACGCGTTTGGACTTATTGAACCTTATAGGACTGAACTTAACTTTATTCGTATGCTTCCATTCCATGACTCATGCATTTCATTTCCACTACCCCTTTACCCTATGGCTATGCTTCATGCTTCTCTTCCATTTGATATGCCACATCACTCATGCTTTCCTCATTGTTTTAATTTCCGCTTCACAGCCTTATGGCTGTCCACATCTACATTTGGATAACAGACCAAATAGATACAAAGCATGTATTATAGTATATAAGGACCTGAATCAATGCCCAAAGGATCCTCAGTCAGATCCTCTTGGGTATTTCCCCTCATCTGCTCATTCTCTAAGTCTAAGCTGCCTAGTGGTAACCTGAAAGCTCTAGTAGCAATTAGGGTTGTTTCAGCAGTCGGCCGATATGGGTAACAGCTTTTTCAGCAAACAGGAAATGTCTTGTTAGTGGTGACGACAAGACAGTATGAGTGTGGAGAGTGTGGAATGGGGAGGAGGTGGGAAAAATGGCAGCATATGATGTATGATTGATCACTGTCTCTAAGGATGGCAAATGGATAGCAGCGGAAACAGAACTAGGAAGGTTCATTGTGTGGAACGCACACACATATGAAAGGATCTTCACTCACAAGGAGAGTAGCAACACCATCAGGGCAGTTGATTTTTCACCCAACTCGACTCGGCTGGTCACTGGGTCAGGAAACTGCACAGCATCCATCTGGGACTTGAGAACATACAAACGGGTCATGGGACCACTTCACCACCAGGATGGAGTCATTGCCACTAGGTTCTTGCTGGATGGTGGCCATATTGTTACTTGTGCCAATCCTGGGCCCATTCAAGTTTATGACAGTCGCAGTGGGCTATTGCTCATTGACATCCCACTAAACATCGTCGTGTACTGCAACATGGGCCTTACCTGGTCAAATAATGATGACCAATGTCTTTTGGTTGTCTCTGATGGTAAAATCAAGCAACTCCAAGTATCCACCAGAGTGGTAGTTGAGGAATGGCCAGTTCACAATTACCAGAAATATGCTTGTGTCACCCTCTTAAAGCGTGGGGAGCTCATCACATACTCTTCAAGTAGGGCAGTCAACTTTTTGAATACATTGACGGGCAAGCTCTGTCGAATCATCAAACATGGTGAAAATGTACATTCAATAGCACTCTCTTCTGATGATCAGTTCCTCACAACCAGCACAGAGGACAGGAAGATCACCATCAGGTCTCTTCAAGATGCCATGACATTGTCCTTTTTTGATGTAAGCAATCATGTGTCATCAGATTATAGCAGTTCTGAACAGTTTGATTGCCAATCCATCTCATCCCATTCATCTTCCGATGCTGGATCAATCATTTTTTCTCGTTTATGCCACTGCATTGCAGGGACCATTCATGCTGGTGGGCAGTGCTATGCTCAATTCATGGAAGCAGGGTCAACTCATCAAGACAGAAATGTTACTGACGGAAGACATCATCAATTCTACAAACCTGAGCCATTGTACACTTGCTCATAGAGCTCTCATATGAACACATTTGCGATAATGGGATGCAGCGATTGAGGATGCTAAAAAGGTAATTACTACTTTGCCTTGCCAGATGCCTCCACTCACCCTAGTTCACACCAAGTCTATTAAGATTCAGCCATCTGTAATTGGTCTTATCGCAAAGGCTGTAGCACTCATTAGTGAGGGATGGAAACAAGAGGGATATCAGGCATGCGACCTCACATTCAAGCACTGCCATTCGGACTGCATAGATATTCTCCTTATGATCAAGGTGTATGTCCATATGGTTGAAATTAGATGTCTGTCTGATTCAATTGGCTAGGCTGTTGTCATATATATGGCTGGGAAGTACGCTGATGTGATATCACACATAGGTGACCTTATTTCCACAACACATGACAACTCCATATACTATACACTTCAGGCACATAGGGGAATGATACCATGTCATGTATGATGATTAATGAATTCTCCAGGCATATATGCACCTCATGCTTGGAAAGTCGCACATGGAGTGCCAGAACTACGAGGGTGCAGTGCAGTCATTTGAGTGTGCACAAGCACAGCAAGTGCAACATCATGCAAGTCAGCATCTTTCTATGATTTCATTGGTCAGTGTTTCTTGAAACGTTTCAACGATGACTGACCTTCATAGATATCCAGATGGAATTTTGATGACCTCAATATCATTATTCAACAATGTCTCTGTGAAGCCCTATATGCAGCAGGCCAAGCGAAGTAGGCAAAAGAAGCCCTTTTGAAAGTGGTCAACAATCTCACTCACATGTGCAATATGACGGACCCTATTATCGAATGGATCTCTAGTGAGTTGCATATCGTCAACATGTTCCTGTGCACTCAACCTTTTCCCAGATTTTATCGAACTATGCCTCTCAATCCCTGAAAGTAGTGACGACGAAGCCTTGGATGCTTATCACCTAGAACAAATGACAGCGCCACAAGCATCCTTACTTTTGGCAGAGTGGATCAAAATTAAGTTGGTGAGCAGTTCGTGGAGAGATGTATCAGTTGCTGCAGTTGGTGTGAGTATCTTTGCACTGGGACATCCTATGGGACTGACACATGGTAAAAAGTTCGCAGTTCCTAGAATTATGGTTTTTTGTGCAATATGTGAATATCTGGAAATGGCTGATCATGTGATGGATGTGATGGACTGCTTCTACCAAATGGTGGGTGAATTGGCAATTACCCAAGACCTGGAGACAAAATGGATTCTCAGTAAGTGATTGTGTATGCCATGCAGACAATGTTTATGTGGACCTCACACATTAGACCTTAAACGTCACTGCTATAGGAAGCTAGAGGAGCTCGGGGATGCTGTGATGAATCATGACAAGGCTATCTCCCAGTATTCAGCTGCACTGGCCCTCTGTCCCAATGATTCGCAAGCCCTGCATGTCAAATGAAACAAAGTATATGTAATCACAGACTTGTGGAATGATGCATTAAATGATGCAAACGAGGAATGTCATATCTATCTTAACATTTTCCTTGTTGATGGAGAATTATCAGATCATCAAGCTTGATCCATCATCTCCATTAGGCTATGAGAGGAAGCATGCAGCTTTACATGGGGTAGGACAATATGAGGATGCAATACATTCATTCGAGCTGATGCTGTCAGTGATGTTTCAGTCAGCTAATCTGGAGATTTGTGGTAAGGGTGATCACATTACACCAAAGATTAACTATTGAGATTGTCTTTCAGAGTGTTCTCTCTGGTACATGAGGCCTGTGAACACGGAGGCGACCATCCACAGGATCGTCCAGGATGTCGTTCAAGACTTGCCAAGGGTGCTCATTAATACTACTTCTGGATGTCTGCTTAACAAATCTGAGCAAGCCTCCATGTTTGAATCTTCTCCAGCATTCAAGAAACTTGTCTCATCAATGACTACATACATCAACACTATCCGTATTGAGCATGAGGTTGCTCAGTACTATCATTATGCCATGTTTTCACATACGTGGGAAGAGAATGAACCTCTCTTCGAAGAGGTCTTACACATTGTCATATATGATCTCAAGGGGTCTTTCACCCATGACAAACTCCAAATGTTCTACAAGATTGTTCAGGATTCCGGGTTCAATTGGGCATGGAGTGACAATTGTTGCATTGACAAATAGAATTATGTCATACTCCAAGAGGCCCTGGTGGCCATGTTCAGATGGTATGAGGGTTTGGCCCTCATGATTGTTCTCCTCCATGGCATTCATTCTCCATCAAGACACGGGGATCTCATGAGGAGTATTTGGAACACCCAGGCCTGGACACTCCAAGAATACCACGCTGCCAAGATAGTCTGATTCTATATGGAAGATTGGATGCCATACTTGAATCCTGATATTCCGAATCACAAGGAGTCACAAGAGATTATTGTGGAGATGGAGGGAGCAACCAGTATCCTGGCATGAGCTTTAAGGACACTCCAACCAGGGTTGCATGACATATGAGAGAAGCTATCTCTAGCTTCACTATGGCAGGTGACTCCTATTGAAGACATGGCATACTTGTTATTTGGGATATTTGAGGTCTCCTTACCAGTTATCTATAGCAAGGGTGACAAAGCACTTGGGCGACTGCTTGCACACCTACTTGCCAGCTTGGGGGATACAAGCATTCTTGCATGGATGGGCAAATCTGGTAGCTTCAATAGCTGCCTTCCTGCAGATATTACTGTATTCAACCAGTTGCTGATACCATACATTCCATCAGCGTTCAAAGGAATGACGGCTGACATGGTTACAGCCAAGTTGCTTTCATCTTCGTCGAATCTTTTCTCAGCCACTAGACTATATGACCGACTGAATGACCTTCCTGTACTGATGCTGTCAGGAAAGTGGATGAAAATTCCATGCATCATCTTTAGACTAGGACGACCTCGGTGCACATCAAAAGACATCTTTCAGGCAAAAGTGGATGCTCTTAGGATCATGGAGATTGCAACAACAGATGATCTCTTTCAATTCGACACCATATACCTCATTCACCCCTGGATCGACTTCCTTCTTGACAGACAGCATGCTGAAGTTAGAGAGGACACTCTTGGAGAGGGAGACATGATTGACGGGCCACTCTTGCTTGGCTTGCCTTCACCCTGCTCATCCCAAGTTGCATGGATTAACCAGTGGACACCGACTTCGAAGGTCATTGCCCACCTTGGGCAGTCACTTGGTGTACACCTTACCAAAGCCACATACAACTCGGCATCACTCTCTTCTCCTTCAATTATGTCACTGACAGACAAGCAGATACAAGTGCTGCATTTCATTGCTCATCTCAGGCAACCATTTGGTCCACTCTTCTTGATGTCAATCAATGGCAGGGTGACAGAGTATAGAAGAGTCGCTACAGACAGTATGAGCACTGTACAGGTGCAGAAAGACACATCGTTGAATGACTTGATACCCCATGTATGGATTCTGGACATGCTGTAGTGACTTTATCGGTGCTTGATGTATGTGACCTTTTATTGTTGGAATACTCAATGTGATCACTTCAATTGACTCCAGCGTGTGTTTCCATCTGGTGTTTCTGCATCGAAGCGAGCTCACGCATGGAGGGCGTTTTGTGTATTCTTAAGTATAAGTTAGCCAGGTCAACGTTTTGAGGAGGCTATGGAAGCTGCTCCATGCCAATTTAGAACATTACTGGGTACAGAGATTCTTCGACATCTTCGACCAAAGGACAAACAACGATGAGGCATGGGGCACTATACGTAGCTAGTTTTGACTTACTATGTAAGACACAGCCATAGAGGTCAGAATTGACACAGAGCCACAGGGCTGATCAAATGCACACCCCAGGATAGGGTACTCCGAAGTGTCTCAATCCAATGTGTACAAGCCTCTCAAGCACTCAAGCTCAAGCAGTGTCATGATTGGACTCACGAGCGTCGTGAATCCAAGGATGTCAGATTTGTGGTCTTGGAATTTCAGCACAGCTACTTGGAGCACCCCGGAGAACACTCAGAGTCAATTCAAGTCTTCTAAAATGAATGTTCCAAGCGACACGGCTTTGTACTTAAAGGTTGTGTTTGATACCTTTGATCTCAGCTCGTCCCTCTCATTGTATCACCTCCATTTTCTAATCGGGTATATATTTCATCAGAAAGGTTGGTCAAGGTCACTCTTCTTGTAAATCGACATTTATGCTACCTGCCATCTCTCCCAATGTATAGTCTTCTCCGTTTGTATGTGGAACGCTTGCGTCAGTGCTCACACTCCCTTCATGACTTCTGGATATGCCATCCCCACTTTGGTTGTGTTCATTATCTCAATATTTTTTGTGATCTGTCCTGTTTCCTTATTCTCACCCTGTTCTGTACCTCGAATACTGATTAACCTCATGACCATGCCAGTCCTCACCATCGCATTACTATGGGCTGCAAAATGTCTTGATCTGGCAGTCATCCATGATGGGATCATAGGCACAGAAGGTGTCAAACCTTACAACATCCTTGCCCTATTTTTCTCTCTAGCTTATATGACAATAACCCTCGATATCACCAATATACTCTGGGCTACCGCATTTTGGGCCAGCAATAAGGGCACTCACAGCAGAGGGAAGCTGTATCTTTATTTCTATGTCATGTTCACCCTTCTTTCGATCTTGCTTGGCAATAATTCTGTCATCTTCTCCAGGACTGTGTTTTTGGTCTATTACATGGACATTGCAAAACTCAACCCAAATGTATGGATTATGGCTAAATTTGCTGCATCAAACACTGCTGGCATGGTCTTGTTTATGGGAAATCCCACGAATGTATGTATTTCCTATGCAGACTACTTCCTTGCTGAGTGAGCTTGTGCAAGGTGGTCATATGTGAAGGCTTTAGTGTCAACAATGCCACCTTCACAGTGTATACCATCCTTTCCTTCCTCATTTGCAATGTCTCCTGCTTTCTTACACTGGTAGCCCTACACCACAAGCAAGTTCCATGGAGATTAGCTCTTGATGTACATCGAGCACCATGATCAGCTCTTCTGGATTCTGTTGGTGCATGGGTCAGCAGCATCATGCTCGGTACAATGCTTGTTTTCTGCGTCATTGCAAGCTTCCTTGAAATTGATGTCTGGATGATCAGTTTACTGTTTGCTGCTGGTAAATTACTATTTGATCTTGGGTGGGATCATTATTGATATTCCCATGGTATCCCGATGTTTGGCCGTGGGCTTCCCAGGGGTGTTAGCAAAGCTTGTCAGTGACCCATTGATAATGAGGACCAACATCTAGAAGACACGTCGCCTTACACCGCATCCCCAGACAAACAATGACCATGGCCTCTCCTGCCAGATGAAGGAGTTTCCCTGCAGTTGTGCCCTGAAACCCCAAAAATTGTGCCCACAATGGAGTCAAAATATCCCACTTTTGAAACAGGGGCCAAAGTACAGTTTATTTTCAGGCAACTTCGATCATCCGCCAAAGATCTGCACGACCACCTGGATAGACACTTCCCAACACTCACTGCTATGTTGCTGTGGTTGCCATTCACCCTCATGCTGTTTGCATTATTCCAATTCATCCTTGTGGAGGTGCTCAATCACCAAGGGTGGGTGGGTGTTGTAAGAAAGATAAGTGATGTGCTAGAGGAAGTCCCCAGAGGGTCTACCACAGGCAAAGGGGTGAAGGGAGCGAGCTATGCTCATCCCTAGAGGGGTCCAGCAAAGGTAGATAGGCGAGGAGGTGTAATCAGACATAAGACCAGCGTGTGAAAGGTCAATCTGGTCAATTCCAGATTGAGAGTGAAGTAGATTAACGATACCAGTCTAGGATGTGGACCAGATTAAGATGAACAATGACGATGATGGTGATGACTGAGGACGAACAAACTGTGAACTGATGGGTGAACCCAAGATGCATTGCACAAAGTCAGGTACAAGATTTTATAGTCTGGGCATTTCCCAGGACTGTCAGAAAGAAAAACATGAAATAAAAACAGACAGCTGTCTAAGAAGTGACAGACGCAACAGAACTAGAAATAAGTATTGTGAGGCAATGAAACAAAAGCATATGATAGAGTACTGACCACCTCAGTTGCTAATCCTGAGGTAACTTGGATACTAAATAGACCGGATAGCATAACTGGATAGTCAGTCCGAGTATGGATGAGACCGGATACATATGAATATGTGTGGATCAGCCTTCGATGAACACAGGACACGATGGGATGCTTGCACGAAGGATACTAGAGGATGCAGAGTGACCTGAAAGTGGAGAAAACCGAGTCTACAAATGTAGGGAGCTTTGTGCTCCTATAGTGTGTTTGCTAATTGGCTTGTTTGGGCTTCCCATAACCGTCTGCATCCCACCATCTGGTTGATCAGTACTGCTGACATCCTCTTGTGTAACATCTTGGGTACCAACATTGGTGCTGCGATCCTCCTCACTAAAGTCGTTCATGCAGCTACCTTCCCTCATGACATCAACCGTGGAGCTGCCATCACCTTGGTGGTTGCTTTGAATATTGGAGTGGTGAACTTTACATTCTCGGCTTCACTCGCCGGTCTCCTATGGTGAACCGTTCTGGAGAAAAATGGAATTCACATGCGCCAGAGGGATTTCGCTCTTTGGAATATTTTTCCACTCTTAGCGATGTTAATTGGGTCTCTTGGGATTGTTTCTGTAGAGATGGCAGTTTTATTCCAGCCATGATGAGGACTCGTGCATGCCACATACTCTCTGAGGAGGCCACGGAATGCAATTCTATCTCATCAATGTTGGGTAGTTGTATTCATACTCATGGACAAAAATGCCTGTATTTCTTTATATCTACTAATATGATTTCCAGTGTATGTGTAATGCCTGTGGATTTGGTAATGTATGGTTAGACATGGACCAGTATAGTTATTCCTTCATCCAAGTCAAAATATTCACTCTAGACTATCATCAAAGTACATGTCTACGTGCATGCAATGCGAGAAGCCTATGGGTCCAGCCTTGCAATGGAAAGTGCACTAACTGACATATCCAGTTTGATTCACTGCTAATTAGTGGGTCAGGGTCCAGAATTTTGAGAGGCTTCCCACATTGGGCTACAGATTGGTGTGGGCAGCACCACTGGATTAGTAAGTTCTTGCTGATTCAGGAGATGGCCGAGAAGTGGTGCTCGATGAACCAGAGGATTCTAATGCACTGATAGAGTGTAATCATCATGCACTTCAGCATTCACATTTCCGAGGTTAAAATTGGAGGTATTCCTTCCTGGCTTGGAGCTGTGGAATTCCTCAAAGAGGTCGGCAAGGCTGCTGTGTGAGCACGTACCTCATGCTCATGGTGCTTGTGTGGAGTCCTCCTACTCCTTCACCCAACCAATGCAATGTGTGAGATGATAACATGACATGCATACGGTCCAAACCTGTGCTGGCGAACTCCAAGTGTTACAAACGCTGCCTAATGCAATACCTCGTCCTTTGGGACTTAACTTTTCTTGAGACAAACAATGACTAAGCAGCTGACTAAACAGCTTACTAAGCACACTCGTTATTTTCCACCAAGTCCAGTCACGTATCAAGGGTACAAACCCTTGACCCACTTTCTTTAAAGTCACACTTCTCTTTTAATCTCCGTCTAGAAGTCCCTTGACTTCTATTCTCACGATCATAATGGACAACGTGTCCATCATGCTTCCTAACTTCCATTCTGCCACACCACAAGGGTGCCTCATGTTATTAATTACCGTCTACGCCACAAACCTATGCACGGATATGTTCCGAGTCACAAGGACTCGTCACGCACAGCCTCAAATCACCTTTTATGGATATATGTTTCCTAAATGGACTATTTACATAGCCAAATATGTACAAATAGATATACACACCCATGTAGTATATAAGACCGGGACTTTGACGCAAAGTCTCCAATCAAGTTCTCTTAGAGTCTCATCACTACGAGTGGGGAGCTCCTTGA
>JBBPTP010000087.1:0-39268 GCA_038094195.1 Pulveroboletus aff. carminiporus | reverse complement strand
TTGTCAGAGAACGATCTATGGGAGAAGCTTGGCCTTGGTGAGATGAAGAAACTACCCTTCTTTCAGGAGTTCACAGATCCCGATGCAACCATCGATCCTTGGTCTGAGGCTGGCGAAAAATGGCTCGTGTCTGCAGAAAATCCTCGCGAACCAATACGTCCTCATTGGCACCAACTAGTTGGCATCTTTCGAATGTTGGAGCATGCATTCGACGGCGAGCCAGTCTTGCTCATGGATGGTGTCGGCATTGGTAAAACCTTCCAGGTAATCGGTTTCATCGCTTGTCTGTCTTTCTATTCTCGATACTTCGAGAAAAATAAGTCATTTCCTGGCGTGTTCGGTATGTATATTGTCTTATTCATCATAGCATTAGCTCATCTATCTAACATGCAAATGAATGGTAGCTACCAGAAAATGGCAGGGAAAGAATGATAACATTCCATCGCAGCCATTCGTTATTGTGTGCCCTGTCAATCTTCACAACCAATGGACACGGGAGATCGAGTGGTTCCTCAAGCGCAGCACGTTCGATCTTTTCCCTTACGTAGGCAGGCTCTCAACGAGGACGAAATGGTGGACGGACATCTTCACAAAGAGTCGACATATGCTCCATAATCGTATCATTCTTGCTACAGACAGCGTGAGCATTCTATTTCATGCTGCACACCCATTGAACATGCTTGCAGGCAATCCAAGACGATTGCTCAACCATATTCATGGAGGGCATACACCAAGTCGGAGGCGTCCCAGCGAATGCACCAGCACGAGCATCTCGCCTTCATACCACGATATACGGCACCAAGTTTCTGTCCTGCATCATTGACGAAGCTCACTCGGCTTGCAAGTTCAACAAAATTCATACCGCCATCTTTGCTCTTCAGCGTGAGTCAGCATCGATGGTCGCAATGACGGCCACTCCCGTCACTACAAAACTACAGGTAAGTTATATTCATTCCAAATCCGTAGGGACTGTATAATTTATTTATCTGACGCTACTCCTACCAGGATCTATGGATTATTGGTCACCTCTTGGGCATCCCAGCTTTCGCAGACAAAGGTAAGTTTGATGAGATGAAGAAGGAGTTGAACCATGCACAGGCCAAGGATCGGAAGACGGAACGGGAGTCAGAGTCGGTAGGCAAACAACTGCATGGACTACTGGAGGGGCACGAGGAACACAACACTCTGCAAAAGACAGAGCTATACCCTAAGCTCTGCGAATGGATGCCGTTCATGCGTGACAAGTTTGAAAACCACATCATTTGTCGTACGTTGGACTCAGTCGACAACACTGGTCAGAAGATCTTCGGGATGCGGCCATACCAGGAGCATATCATGCTCCTCACACTTCGCGAGTGGGAAAGGGCTGCCCTCAACATGCTCACAGATGAGATCGTTGAGGAGGCACCGCTGACAACACTTGTCGGTGCAGGAAAGGCGAGTAAACATCTCTTTTTACTTTCTAAATACACAGCTATGATCGAGAACACCATGTTCACTGGTGCCATCCCCTTCATCGTCAACATCAAGTTGGTATGCAGATCCTTTATGCTTTCTATTATCGCTCACCACCAATTCGCTGTCAGTATGCATGGATGCAGTCGTCCAGGACGCCCTTGCGTGCCCACCATTTCATCTCAAAGTACGTACGGCTTATTTTCCACTCCGTCATCATCTTACTTCTTACTCTCATTTAGCACATGTTGGCATGGGCGTCATGGATGCCCATCGCCTCCCAACGCTCATCGCACACAATCTTCCCCCAGCGACTCACTGCACAGCATGGGCATCCTGGACACCCACCACGCTCCCATCAAAATTTGTCGCACACAGCCCACCCCGATAGTGCCCATAGCACAGGCATCTTGGACGACCCTGTCTTGCTTCCATGAACATCACCCGATTTATAGTGAGTTCCTTGACAACCACCATTCTCACATTCATCACAGCATTGACACACACAAGTACTTCTCGTGCAGTGAGGTCGTCCAAGACGCCCGACACCGTATTTGCAACGCAAGAATTGGACCTTTCAACTTCGCTGCAGCAATGGGCGTCCAGGACGCCCAAGTTGTTCTTTTTCGTTTCTCTCGCCTTGTCTTCAACGTTTTACTCACGATGTGCTAACTGGTTTGTTCAATAGAATTTCTACATCGAGTTCAGATGTGGGTTACTATACCCACATATGAACCCTCGTGGCGCTGCTGCAAGCTGGGAAAAACCGCAGTCCCTCGACGAGTGGAAAATGCATAAAGCTTCCACGAAGCTCGATGTCCTAGCACAAATCATTCTTCATCATCTCGCTAACGACAACGCTCCTCCCCTCAAAGTTTCTCAAGATGGCCAGACCGTCGAGGTAGATGAATCTCAAACCACCAACGACATCTCTCATTCCGACTGCGACCGCATTGTCATCTTTTCCGCTTTCCCCTCATCCAATCCAGCCATAAAAGACGTAAGACTCACCTGCTGACTTTGCTTCTCGCTCACCACACCCTTAGGTACTGGCCCTTTACAATGTCAGAGCGGTCGAATTAAACGGCAAGACTCCTCAGAACAAACGCAAGTTGGTGCTCAACGAATTTCATTCATCAACTCGCGACATCGGTTCCCGCGTGCTGATTCTGTCCATGGTGGGCATGGTAGGCCTTAATCTCGCATGCGCAAACATTATGATCATTGCGGTACGTCTTCAATGTCTTCTACTTCACATGTTACTAACTTAACCAAGTTAGGATACACTGTGGTCAGCGCTCGACGACGAACAACTACGTGGCCATATTTACAGGTTCCCACAGCAGAAGCTTGTGCAATTCTATCGACTCGTTGCATGAGGCACTCCTGACGTGTTCCTCAACAACATTGCATTCGACAAAGGCATGCTACACTCCGCGTTCATCGGCACGCACAACAATGCTGGTATGTACGATTTTTCGTTGCTTTCTAACTCGTAATGACTACTTATGTGCTTGAACCTCAAAGTGTCAATGATCTCGGGCAACCTGAACGATGATCCCGATGGCACCATGGACGACTCTGTCTCTGATGACGACAGCGATGATGATGACAAGGAGGAAGGAATGAATGTCGATGAACCCGCAACACGCAACAAGGTTGGCAAGAAAAAGTCCCGCGTCACCACCGTCCAACCACAACTCTCACCCACCCGCCCATCGACTAAGCGCAATGCACCAACATCCCCCATCATGTCTCCGACTCGCGCTCCACCGCAGGGCAAGAAGGTGAAGCCACTCCCCATGAAGAAAGGGAGATCGGCTGCTGTTGTGAATCCTTCATCCGTTCCCACCCAGTCTTCATCTGCTGTGGTGCTTCCCACCCCCGCCACCTCCCCTCCTCCTTCATTCAACGTCGAGATGCGGCATGACGCAGGTGACGCCTCTTGGAATCCTGCAACCGACCCAATCCTGCAGGCGATGCTTGCTGATCCAACGTGGCAGAAAGACCCAGACAAACTGGCCGAAATGGCAGTGCTGAAGCTCAGTACGTCAACCAGCACTCACTCGTCTGTCACTCGTTGTCCCTCCACTCCTGATCCAGTCGACTGCTCGTCGCCATTGCCTCCTCTCTCCTCGTCACCACCAATCCCTTCCATCTCATCGGGTGTCAAACCTCGCGCTGCACCTAAACCAGGTCCTCCGAGGCCTCGTATATCAGAAATCGAAGACATCGGGGACGCACCACTGATACCAAGTAGCCATGCACATTTCAAGGCAGGAGACCGCACACGCGGCAAGGTCAGCAAAGGCAGCAAGGGTAGCAGGGGAAACAAAGGCAAGGGTAAAGAGCGGGCAGCGTAGTTACCTCATTAGAACAATCATCGTCCTTACTCGTTGTCATGAAAATTTAGCTGCCATCCATCACATGCTCAGTATGAAAACCTAAGAAAGTGATGGTTAACACCGTCTGTTCATAAGTGCCTTCATATAGAATACATATACATGACTAGTTAGTGATGCATAGGGCACTGGCTTCAATCTTGGCAGAGAGTAGGCTCCAGCTTAGCATTGCTGAATTGCACAACCTAGACAGGTGTTTGGACATGTTCTGCACATTTCTGTTGCTGTCATGGCTCCTGATATGATCACTTCATCTCCTGCCCTTCTGGCTCGTCTGGCTCGGATGCACATATGGTGATAATCACAGTAAGCAATGACATGACAATAATGTGAGCATGACAGCACAAACATGATCATAGACACCACCTGTTCATAAGTGCCTTTCATTTTGAAATCAAGTTGGCCATCTGACAACTCATAAAAGTATGCCCATTTTCATCAGACACTTTCACTTCACAGTAGATTGCTTTTGGACTTTTGGAAGCAGGGCGTCCTGGACGCCCATTGCATGCACAGTAAAAGTAAACATGTGACGTATGTACTTATCATGCAAGGATGGGCGTCTTGGACGCCTGGAACATGTGCTGATGTACTGTGACGAGAGATAAGAATCATAGAGATCGAGCCCACCAAGGATGGGCATCTAGGATGCCTGGAATGTTACTACAATAGAGCCAAAGAGTCACAGAAATTGAGCATATCTAGGGATGGGCATCCAAGATGCCCGAAACATGTTCTATGACAGAGAAAAAGAGTTATAGAAGTCGACCTGTCCAGGGATGGGCATCCAAGATGCCCAAAACATATGCTACAATAAGCAAAGAGTATAGAATTGAGCCTGCCCACCTGCCCAAGGGATGGGCATCTTGGACGCCCGAAATATGTGTGATAACTAGACTAGTAATGTGACCTCACTTATGCACAATACAACTTAGGGAGCCAAATATGTATCATTTTTTCAACCAAGTTAGGATGCTCATCATTAACGAGGTGCATTGCATTTTACAGCACTGCAGTCCCGATTAGATCATTATTTTGTCAGCAAACATTGCTATCTCTCTTCACTTAAATCTTTCTTTCTTTCTTTCTTTCTTTCTTCCTCCATCGTTGCCATTGTCAAACCTGATCATCAACTGTCTACATATTCATCTACCTCCCAAAATGCCCACTAGACTTTATCCAGATGATCAAGAAGCCAACCCTGACCAATTGACGCTCGCAGAGTTCGTGCAAGAAGCATGTCGATTGTATCAGTCCATCGGTCAAGAAAGTCAGGAGAATGAACTCAAATTTATCAAGTTCGTCCTAGCAGGTCGACGTGGTCTCAATCCAGAAGACCAGCGATCGATCACAGTCAACGCACTTCAAAGTCTGCCTGACATTGAGGAAATCACGATGACTAGAGATTATGATTCTCTGATTGGACTCACGAGGACATTGCCCTACGTTGTTCCATTGACTGTCTGGCCCGTTCCCCCCTTTCGTGATACATTGAAGGCAAACAATCATGTGTTGGCCATCGCCTTGAATAGAGAGGTAAGCTTTCGCTGCGAACACATTCTTTTGTCCGTATCTAATCTACATGTAACTAGAATAGGTCCATTCAGGTACCAATGCATACGATCCCAAACGTTCCTTTAGGCAAGGTTGCACACCGCTCTGTCATCAGAGTGTTCTTTCCTCGCATGTACAGTTTGAACGCCACAAGAGCGGTCAGCGCAGAAGATCTAGGTCTTATTTATGATCGCTGCTTGCTGCCCGTCATTCGGAATTTGATGCGAAATCAAGCAACGCACTGGCCACCTACATACAAAACAGCTATCGAAATGAGCCGTGATCATGCTGGACAACTCCATCACATGTCCCTCGACATTCCTGCTCATCTCCTTGATGACTTCAAGTCAGCATATCTTCGAGAGATTCAAACAATTCAGCCATATTTTCGTGATGCATACTTCGGTCACAAGCTACGTGGATGGAAGGCAGCAACAGTTCACAACATGCAGTCCATTGGCGACGATGAAACCGACGAACAGGCAGTCCATGAAAGAGTGAATGCATTACAAGACCTCACTCGTGTCCTAGATATGGAATCTGTTCAGACTCGACAGTGGATGGTCGACGTTGGAGTAGAGTTTGGAATTGCAGGCAAAGTAGTGACATGGCGATCTCAAGGCCATGCAGCACTTGTCCGATACATTCTTCCTGACGCCGAGGACGCTGGAAAAGCTATGTTACAAAGTTGAACATATTACGAGGACAACCAAATGCATCTGAAGGATCTCTCTGATTTTCGATGGAATCCAGGGAAGCAAGCTAAAGTCTTGGGTTACATTCAAGCATATACTACAGAGAAGGCCATCACGTATCAACTTCATCGAGGCATTTTTTCTCTTTGAAAACCCTCAGAACTCATTACTCCCAGACTACGAAGCAAGCTTATGAATGACTTGGGTCAACAGAGCAAGATTATGCATATCTGTACTGGAGATGGTGACGAAGGCAACATACCTCAAGAGGGATGTGCTCGTCTCGAAGTCAGAGCCCGGTTGGATCAAGTACATACAGTGTTGACACGTTTTCCGGGAGAACTCGTGAATGAAACCATGGTCCAAATCCCTGCTCGCTATTGGTGGTACGTATGCAAAATGTGATTCATGAATGTTTTATAGAGATCTGAATTTATGCCACTCCACTTATCTAGGTATTTCAAATGGATTCGTCTGGCTGCCTTGTACAAAATCATTCGCAACATTGACAACATACCAGCCAAGGATCGCTCCTCCGAGAACAGCCTAGCCCTTGGAGCGATGGTGATCTGGATCTTAAATGGAACTCATCGGACACCAATGTATCGGTTGCTCGGCTTGGCCAAAGAAGCATGTCCATTGGTCACGGCCAATGTGGATGACGACCCTAATGATCCCAATGCAGAAGTGATGCCACTCATGTATGAGGGTGGAGTATATTTTCTCTGTGATGTTGTCAGTGATTCTCAAACACAAAGCTATCGGATTCCTTATGCGAAGACATTCACCTCACAATTCATTGCTCAAGCCTATGAAATGAACAACATCCATGATCTACAACATATACTGGGAGTTGCAGAGGTCACGACAGGCCATAGAGAACCACATGCAGAGCGGACAGCAAATCAATCAAGCCAGCATACGACGAATGTGCAGTTCTTAAGACCTGCTGACAGGCCCATGCCTAGAGTGGGTCATAGACTAGATGGACTTGGTGTTCCCGAACCTGCAAGGCCTCATGGAGCGGATGTGGACTATTTCAATCATCATGGTGGTGGAAATCGAGAGGAGGTTGCCATAGATGAAGAAGAATCAGAAGTAGAGAACGAAGAAAATGGATTGAAAAAGAAGGTCAAGAAGATTCTGGAACAGATGTTCTATGACATCATTATGGAATCTCCAAACAAGAAAAACCATCAAGAAGGAGCATGGACCAACATACCTTCCTTTCTTCATGAGGAACAGGCAGTGGAAGAGCTATATCTAAGGCCAGATTTTCCATTTGAAGCAGTGCAGTACACTCTCACATCACCAGAAGGATGGGCAAAACACTTTGATCAATTCTTTCCAAGTGAAGTCCCTCAACATGCTGGTCAAAACTTTGGAAAAGCAAGCTACTTCCATTCATATCTGAACCTAATCAGAAACATGAGGAGAAGAGATGTAAAGTTGGTTCGAACAGAACTATGGCAAAAGTTCAACACATTGGCTTGGATTCCATACACAGAAAGTGATCGTATGTGGTGCACAAGAAAATGCTATGGAACGAAGTGGAAACATCTACCTCGAGACAGAAAAGATGGACCTATGATAGCTGTCAATGGAAGAAGGACAACAAGACTTGGATTGGAACCAAGATTGAAAGATGCTCCAAATATGGATGAGGTGAGAGAAAGGCTAAGAGAGGAGGAAGAGGAAGAAGAGGAGGAAGACTAGAGTAGGAGATCATGAAGAAAAACTAGAAGGAAGAATATGTAACATAAGAGTTTATCTGTTAATAAAAGATTGAAAAGAAAGTAAAATATAGATGTTAAACAAGTGAGCAACAAGTAGATTTTTTTAAATGTCTTATCTTATCTTATCTTATCTTATCTTATCTAAGTGTTCTTTCAGCATCAGAGTCTGAAGAAATTATAATTACAACTGTCCAATCAAAGTTTGAAGGAAATAAAAATAGAAGGACATAGATAGACCTACTTTCAAACAAGGACAAGAGTCATGGATACAATCTGGCATCAGATGATGCAACATAAGGTCATGAACCTTGGAATACAAGAAAAACAAGGATGATATCATGTAATCAAAAAGTAAAGGCAGAGTCACTCATTGAAAATACAATGAGATAGAAGAAGAGTGAACCATGTACATAGAAAGGAGTTGGTGACCAAAGGAGATATACAAAAGAGCTTGGAAGACTGAGAAAACATTATAGCATTATGATAGATGCATATCTAAATGGCCAAGGATTAATAAAAGAAGAAGCAGATAAGCTATATAAGGAGGAGATGGAGATAGACTTGGTGAATTAAAGAAGATGAGGACCTAAGCTAGACAGCACTAGTAGAGACATGTAAAGGTCACACAAGCATGATCATATAGAGTCTGAGGTAATTATAATTACAACTGGCCGACCAAAATTTGAGGGAAATAAAAATAGGAGGACATAGATAGACCCACTAGGATGCTCCAAATCAATTTTCTAAGAAAATGGTGGTTGGAATAAATTGTTATAAGCAAAATGGGTAGAAGGGAGAGAAGGTAAAATATTGTGTGAAAAAAAATCTGGTGACCTTGAAACCATTCCCCATCAATTTAGTAGACCCTGCTTGCGAGCGAAGCGAGCTTGCAGGGGATTGAGCGATAAGAGGGGACTGCCGATGGGTAACAGGTGATGGAGACCCAGCCCAAGACCGACCCTGTTTCGACATTAGTCTCATCAGACCCTTTATGGCAGTCGAACAGTAGAGATTCCTACGCACATGGTTTTATACCTAAGGCGTGGTGATAATTTACTAAAGTGGTAAGTGTATTCTCACGAGAGACGGGGACTTCGTTACCATGACAGTCGTCAGATCATGATCCGAAGAAGAGAAGCCAGCGGACATGAACGCCACTTACCTGACTTATCTTGACATGAGAACACCACCGCGTGGGTAATGTGGCTTCTGTGGCGTCATCCCTGGAAACGTACGTACCTATTAAATCCCGACTGTGCCTAGATCTTGATCCCGATGTAACGTCAGGCGGAAATTAAATCTGGAGATTATCGTGTGACTCTGCGGATCTCCGGTTCCTTTTAGTTTCAATCTCCCCCAAATTCAGGGGCCCAAGATGGCTGTGGCCACGACCGGCTGTTTCCGCCATAAGCGCTTCTGAGATTTAAGATTGAATCCCAGATGCTGCTGATGGTGTGACCCGATGTGACAAACTTTTGCCCTACACGAGCAAAACATCGGAAGGACGATATTTGCTGAACACAATCAGGAAAAAGTCCAACAAAAAGGGAGGAGATGTAAACATATGTACTGTATTCGCAGTATTGTATTGATGGCGTTGATGAAGTGTTAAAAATGAAATACTGTGTTTTTTGCACTAAGGAAGCAATGATAGTATGACTTCCGTACATGACCTCTGAATAGGCGTTTATCCAAAGCAGCACGCATAGCCATTTAGGGCTGCATGTTTGATGTAAATTAGCGTGCACGATAAGATGAGATGTCCAGCGGTACGCTCGATATTCTTAACCAGCCGTAGTGAAGTCAGCAACATCGTGCTAATTTGGGCTTGGGATTGTTGCTTAGAGCGGGAGTGTCGCTCCCTCCACTTTGCCTTAGACTTCTTCGATCCGGCATTGGCAGTCCTAACTTTCGAACATTTTCCATGCAATCAAGACCGTCGTTTCTGTGAATCCCCGTGGCCTACATCCAATTTTCTTACTTCTACGTTGCATTGCCTCTGAATAGAGCAGAATTACAAATCGCATGTTATGGGTGAGCGTCTTACATGGCCTCTGTGACGCAAAGCATGCCTTATAAAGCATGAAGCTGTTGCGGTCCAGAAACACCCGGAGGGCCCTAAGTATGTAACCGCATAGGCGGTGCGCTCATTCAGAAAAGGGGCGTGTGCTTCAAAATTTTGGACGCTAAACGCATATTTGCATGCTTCATTGGCTGCGTCCTACAGCTGGGGTACTGGGCGAGTGCTGGAATTTGAATAAACAAATGGATCAAGAGCGTTTCCTCTTGCGCAGGGAAGAGACATCGTTTCCACAGCTAGACAGATCCTGAATCTGAAGGTTAGATCGAGACTTCGCATGCGCAGAGCAAGGGAAGTGACCTTTTGAGAGGCATTTTCCTTTTCTCGTCTATCGGGATGCTCTCGTTCACCCTTTTGATAGCCGTTGTCCGCAGTGCAATCTCTCTGCGGCTGAATCTGATATATCTGCGTTATTGAAGAAAAGAGAGAGTTTCCGATGCCGCACACCCTTTGTATCTCAGACTTTACTTCTAAAATATAGTCCCTCCAGCTTGCTGGGTCGAGCTCCATACATGGGGCGAAAGGGACAGCGGCTCTTTTGCTTTCATCCCAGAGCGAGGCATATTCAGGCGAATCCACAGCCGGTAGCTTGCCAAATATAACTCCGTTGGTCTTCTTTTTGGCCGATCAATCGTTCCATTCTATGCATAGTGAACGTTTAGTCTAACAGCAAAGGGAAAGATGCACCATATGTAGCAGGTTCTAGGCTCCAGCTCTGCATTCCTTCGAGCCTGCCGGGAACAGGGCTATCTCTATTGTACATCAGCACAAGAAAGGCGGTAAGATATACCGAGTGAAACTGGTGATTGGGGCGATTAGGCCTTCCTGTAGCAAGGAGCTGGATGCCAACCGGATACCAGTATTCCAGAGTCTCCTTGAAAAAATGGAGCCTTAGCGAGTCAGCATACTTCGCTGAGCATGCAAGGAGGTGTCTCAAGATTTGCGGGGCCTTCTTGTCCAGAGAACCGTTCCACAGGCAGTATATGGTATGGTTAAGGAGCCTGGCAGCGAATTTCCATTCTGATGGAATCCAAATATACAGCGCCTCGAAACCCAGCAAAATAGGAAATCCTCCCATGTCTTTATCATAAGGTCCGCAGTGGAAGAAACAGGGATTCCACCCAGGTTCAGCTGCAGTGTTGTCCCAGAGCTTACGGGCCGCTGCAATCACGTCAGAGGAGAAACAATGGTTGGTGGGAACAGGAATGACGCTGGGGCTGCCATCTTCAAACTCTTGTTCTATCCAAGATTTCAGATATTCTCGTAAGAGGGGGAGTTCCTCTTTGGACCTCCATGGGTCTTCCAGCTTTGAGTCTGCAGAGCGATTCCCTTCCTGTCAACAGGACTATATATCAGAGAGAGTAGTTGGTGTAAACAGGGCTTATAAAAAAGATGCTCTGCATAAACTCAGCGGAGGCGCCGATAAGAACTCTGGAGAATTGAAGCAGATATAATCCGCAATCATATCCATTCGGTTGCCTCGGGACCTGCGCACTAACTGTGAGTTGTAACGGCTACAATGGAGGAAGAGGAGCTTTCCTTGAGGTGGCGCGCCATAGCCTTCGGGGCATTGGCGATTTTGCATTTAACTTCAGCCTCCGTTATTATATATTTCGTCAGAATTGCGACTGCATCCGCATGGATGATGTTGAGGGAGTCTAGGATGAATATGTGGGTGCAGGAATTCGGATCGGGTCGCGATGGAGCGCTGCTAACCCCTGGGTAGAATTGCATTGAATCTGTGCGACATAAATTGTGCTTGACAGAATAATCTTACTGGATTCAGAGCTAGTAAGGCGTGATGCTATGGTGCGCGCCGGCTCATATATGACAGCGAGATACCAATGGTTGCTATTTTTGGCATCGGAAAAAGCTTGCAAGATTTTCGGAAATGAGAAAGTACCTCGCATGGATAGGAACAATGATGTACTTCTTGGCAAAGATATTGATTCTGGAGCACCACTTCTGAACTCGGTCGTAACCTTTGCACCACCTGTAGAGAGGATCGTTTATTTCTGGAGGCTAGAAACTTTGTAAAGAATAGCTCTCACTCATTCGCGTCACGTAAGACCGTGAAAAAAAAAGGGTTGACAATCCATGCTTGGTCCACCAAAAACGAGCTTTTCTGTCTTAGCTCGTGCAGCCAAAGCCTGAAGAAAATGTCGGAAGTCACCGCAGTAATCCAGTTGGCAGAGCGTACCTCAGTCCAAACTCAATAATGACATCGTTGAGATAACCCTCAGGCTGCAATCCTTGAATGTCGCGGCGGCAAATTGGAAGGCCTAACTGTGACAAGGCAAGAACTTTTTCTCCGAATGGTTCTTGTTCAACACTTCCATGAACTTGAACTGCCTTGGGGAACGCTCTGGGGCTGGCTCCAATATTGCAGACTTCGTGCGGGAGCTTTGGAAGCTGCAGTTTATCGGTGACATCTTCTTGACCCACGGGTTTTACAAGCGGACTGCCCAAACGTCTGCGTTTACTGCGTGGAAAATCGACGCTCTAAGAAAAATGGTTTCGGAGGGTAATAAACTGAGATACTTGCGATGTGGGGATCTGATTGCAAGGAAGGTTAGGTTTTTGCAGAAATGAAACAAGGAGGGCCCACCGTCATCTTCGGACTGTCCGGTATACAGAAAATGAGTGCGTGCATCAAATTTGGAAGTGTTGCCCCTCACCTCAAGGTGCTCTCGCTGTTTATTTGCGTGGAGCCTGTCCCAATTGTGAGGTCCATGTTGCATGCAGAAAGGGACCTTCCAGATTTGTGTGATCCAATCGGCAAGCAAACATGCAGTGCGGCAGTGCAGGCCCAGGGGTCGACGCACGAACCCGACATGTGATCAGTCTAGTGCTCACTGGGATCGCCTTCCATCTAGTAATGCTGCAACGTTGTCCACACTACTTCCTGCAAACATTGGCATCCTGTCCTTCTTCCCATCCTCCAATCTCCAGCATTGGATCTATTAAATGTACGCGACGATAGCGAATGAGTATACTGCAGTCGAGTAGTATGAGACTGAACTGTAGGTACCTATAACAAGCGAGTATACTGGTACTGTCCCCTGTCAGTACTATGATATAGTAAATGAGTGCACAGTGTAGCTCACCTCCAGTCTCGTACTACTCGACTGGAGGGAAAGAACACGCGGTATCAACGCGTAACTACAGCAGCGTCCAAATATGGCTGTGAAAGCGCAAGTAGGTAGAGGATCTGGCTTGACGAGATGGCGGGGGCTGAAGGGAGGGAGCTTTCCCCATAGCCCCTTTAGCTAGTCTCTTCTTAAGTAGACTTCTACTCTATTGATTGCGTAAACTAGCTCTTCTCCCAATCTGAGTTGATCGGGGGTGCGGCTCATTCATTCCGGCGACGTGTTTTGCAGAATTTAGGCTGAGTGAAAATGACATCCAAATTGCGAAGATGGTGCTTCGAATATAAGTTCAGTCATCCACCGGCAAGTGAGACATGAAATTTGAGAGAGCTTGTTCTGCAACGCAACACGTTTTTATATAGATCAGAATGGAGTAACATGGTTGTTAAGCAGTATAGAATGTCTCTTAATTTTTTTGTGGGGATCAGAAGGGTGGTCAGCAAGTGGTTAAGCACAAGAGTTATGTGGCCTTATCGTCCAACCACTGGCAACTGAGACATTCAAATATGGTAAGTCGCTCGTTATCAATCACAATCAGAGCGCATGCCGTCCTCATTCCCACCAGCGTTCTCGTTGTCGCTTTCATCCTCGTTTTCACCAACCACATTGTCAGCCGCCTCACCAACTGCTCCAGATCCTTCATTGATGAGCACAGGCTTTGGAACTGGCCCCTCAAGTTTCCTGAGTTTCGGCTTTGTCCAATGTGGATGACATTTCTCCAACTTGGCACAGTCTTTCTCCTCCTTTCAAAGCTGCAGCTCCTCTTGGAACACCTTTCAACGCACCTCATTACATTCCCTTCAAGCTGCTTCCTCTGCTTTCCAGGCTGACAATAGTTCGCTTTGCTCATCTCTCTGCTTTCACCTTGCCTCGTGGGCGGCATCTTGTTTGACTATGGACTGGCGATGCTCAACGACCCGATTGTAAAATTCACCGCCAGTAAGCAGCTTTGGAAGGCCATACACATTGAGCTGACCCTTCTTTGCCTTCTTTCATCTTTCCTCGCAATTAGCTAGCTCATTTGTGACCCGGTCAAGATACATGGCCTGCAAGACAAGCGTGGCTTGTGATCCAACCAGCGCACTCTTGTGTTGTGTCTCATGGGCATAGGATGTTGACAACGCATCCTGGTAAGCCCTTTCCTTCTTGTGGGATGGTTCCTCATCTAGCAGGGCAGATGTCCGCTTCCGCATTGGAGTCAGGAGACTCCTGATGTCCCTTTGTTCCCATGGCTCAACGTCGCGCTGTTTCAACTGTTACCTTCACATTCCTATGTTTCTCCTGGATCTCTCCACAGATTCCTTGCAGACTCTTGCACTTGTCTTCTGGTTTTGTAAGCTTGCTTGTATATAGCAAAACAGCCTCTTGTATTGCCTTTTCTTTGAGTCTTCCATGTTCCCATTTTTTGCTTTCAATAGATTGTGTATGCCCACTCATCGCAGAAGCGAAAATGCTCCATTCTTTGACCTGACTGAGGATCTTGAGCCATCGTGATTAGAGTTAGACCTGACCATACAAGGTATATCAGCTCGCTTAACAGAGATAAAGATATAGATAATGTGCTCACAAACACCCTTGCCCGGCATTGTCATGGCTGACTAAGATGAATTTTGACAATGTAGAGGGCTTAGGTATAGCATTACTCGACCTACTTCTACATTCCATGAAGAGAGCAAAGCCAAAAATATCCCTTTCCATGGCCTGAGATACAAAAGAGTGCAAACCGGGGTATTGTTTGCAACATTGTCACTCCATCTATGTATTACAATGTCCAGAATTACTGTAGAACATCAGGAGGGGACTAACAAAATTACTCCTGAAGTATCAACATGAGTTGTGTTGAAGATCGGTGTAAAAAGTGCGACTGTCTCACTTGCTGGTGGTGTCTCACTTGCTGGCAGTGTCTCACTTGCCAGTGGATGACTGTTGGCATTTCAGAAGCAGCAAGACTTTAAGTTTCTGCAGTTGAATATATGTGGGCCAGAACTTGAAGTGTGGGCGAATGTGCTCGCTCGGCCTGGGTATGAAATATTGCTCTAGTCATAATAAGATCGGTAGCAGTGCAATTCGTGCTAGTCCCTAACTCTCAATTCTGACTCGAAAAAAGGGACAAAGACGCACGATGGGCATAGGAAATCGTTCACAGCAAAACCCTACACGATAAAGTCGAAATGATATATTCTGTAAAATTGTTTAAGTACGAAGTTAATTGCTTAAGTAGATCGATCCTTATTTAGTTAAAAGTTCCTGCAGGCCCATTTGTGTCAAACTTGTCCGACAAAACCCTCCTCCTCTTGGAGTTGGGGAAATTAATTATTGAGACATGACTGAGAACTTGACTTCAAATTTAGTCGGTCAAAACTTCAAATTTGGCCTACTTTGCTGGCTAAATTTCAAGTTAAGTACTGTTAAGGGATTAAACTTTAAAATCAGCCTCCAACAATATTTTATGTAACAGTTTCGTCTATGCTGTTTCCCTTCTGATAGACTATATGTCGAGAGTCTGAACGCTGGTGCCAATGTTGTTGAGTAAGCTCCCCGGTATTTTTTGTCTCCTCGTCTAACGGGCATGTCCTAGGGCAATTTCGGTTTCTTCGAGCGGCAATGTCTCGCTGGCGGATGAATATGAATTTCACACGAACATGAGTCAAATGGACGAGGGACATACTAGACGAACTCTCCTGTGCGAGTCTGGACTGGTGGAGGTAATCGCTCTCTTCGCAAGCATTTTGTTGGGGTTCAACGAGCACTGCCGGCTTTCCTTCATCCAACGCTCATCAGTACAACAATTAAGACAAAAATTAGGTTTCAGATAATGATGACGACGTGAGGCGCACCCCCGTCACCACATCATCAAAGACGACAATGCGATGACGCAACGCACTGTCAACATCTCTACCGCGGCCATCAGGGCATCATCGACGATGACGCAATGGCAATGGCACGACCGCCATGGTCTCGACAGCAACGACCCGATGTGACGCCGCGGTGACCGCTACGACACGACACGACGAATGGGTCGCCATCACATCGCAGAGGCCACCACGACGCTGTTGCAACGCCAGGACCGCAATAACGACACGGAGGCGAGAACGTCGCGGCGACGCGACGCCGTGGTGATCGCGACGACATGAATGCGTGACGAACGTGTCGCCACTGTTTCGTAGATGCCGCCACGATGTCACCAGAAACTCAGAATGCCGGGACAGCGACCACGACGCAGAGGTGAGAACGTCGCGACGTTGCGGCGTCGTGCGCTCCGCCGCTGTACCGCAGACGAGGCCACCACAATGCGGCGCCATGAACTCAATCGCCGCAACCGCACTGCAGTAGCGAGCACGCCGCAGCAATGTAACACCGTGGTGGCTGCGACGACGGTGGCCCGCGACGATCACGACGACAAAGAGACCCCGCGCACGCATACCCGCGGCAGGTACACCCGTGGGTTAATTATCCTTGACGCACGCACCCATAGCCACAACGCGGGTATGGGTTTTTCGTGGGTGGCCCTCTGGTACCCGAGGGTATACTCATGCAGATCCCTATCGACGCATCAAAACGCTCGTCATAGACAAACTCGCCCCTCCAAGCAAAGACGACGCTGCATTCTTTGTTAGAAGCGGTAGCTTTTGGAAGAGCTTCCCAGGTTCCAAGCTTAAAATTCTCTTTTTACAACAATCTTGCGCCCACCTCCTTTCAGCTTCCTCAATGACGTCGATCATGTCACCGCACTCAATTGTGTCTGTTCTGATGGTGAGTTCTCTCACCTGAAGCGGCGTCGACGTTCTCATTTCCTTGTGCTAGACGATGTTCTATGAGCTCGTTTGCAAAGAAAAGGATAGATGGAGGAGGGGGAACGAAAGGTAGTTGAGTAGCTAACGAACGCAGTGAACAGAGTAGGCCAGCAGTGAACGGGGCAGGCGAGGTCCCAAGGGAACTGGGTAGTACAGCCGGTAGAAATGTGTCGATACGCATATGTGCACGGGCAATAGAGCGCAGAAAAACCTGGGCGAACCAAAGGAAAGGTATTATTGGGTTACGCAGGTGCAACGACTGTCTACTATTTGTGCCATTTGGCTACTCGTGCCAGCCAGAGTTTATACATCTCCATTTATTTCACTGGGAGCGTTAACGTTCATCACCCGCAAAACAACTTCTCTATTTAGTTACTCCGCTCTCGGCTCTGTCATCTTTGCAGAATGCAGCATATGCTACTTCGAGTCGGGACGATGAGACGACTTCTGCGCCCATTCTATAAATTTAGGGTAAAAAGTATCCGCATAGGAAAGGGCGTTCTGCAGCCTGGTTTGCGAGTAAAGGCAGGTCGAAATACCCCGCTCGACTTCGTTGACGAAATACCCTAATTTTCCCTGTTCGTCATGCATAACCCCAATGTCCACGTGAGCGGATAGTCTCAACGAGCTTTCTGCCCCAAGTATCTCTTCTTCAAATTCTATCAGCTTGTGCAGGGTGTGTTTTGCAAATCCCCCAAGCTCCTGGTTGGAAAATTGGGTAGATGTCGCTGAGCTTGTTTTTGGATCCATAATGTCGTCTTGCAAATAAGGGCCCTGCATACGCTCTCTAGGTGTGTACTATTGAGCCGCTCAGCATTTAAAAAAAAACTTTCTTACTTGATCTCTGCCAGAGACAACCCCTGGTCGCGCTGCGAAAAATAAATCGTTGCCAAATCATCTTCAATTGGCATTGTATTGACTGTACGCAGAACCTCCATGTTCACCATGATAACGCGCCATTCACCGATTGTTCTTAGCGTTTCTATTCTGCTTTGTTGAAACCAAGCAAAATTGGCCCTATCTGTCTTGAGCGACCTGCCACGTTTAACGTCCAGGAATACGTGTCGACCGCAATCGCTCCCCTCACGCTTGATTATAAAATCACCCGTATTCCTTGAGACCCTTAGGGAAGTAACAGGTCTTGGAGAATGAGTGACCGCTTTCGCGATCTTGTCTAGGTGATCGATGACTTGCAGCTTATGGGACGCGCGAAGACATTCTTGGAGAGGCGGCCACACGGGCACTATGCGGTCCAATCGAGAAATGAACTCAATGTACCCCTCCACTTGCTTCCATGTCGTCCACCCCATCGCTGACCTGGACAAAATGCAAGGGTCAATAGCATTTTTTTGAGAATGCTAGTAGTTATACCTGGGATCCACAGTCATATCCAGCCCGCCCCATACTGTGGTATAGACGCCAAAATATGGTTCATAGTCATCGCGAGCTCGCAGTTCTCTCCAGAACTTGCTGAAAGACATGAATTTCACCGCACTGGGGGGCTTGTGGAGCCAAGACCACATTAATACCTGAAAGATTGGCTGGACAGAAATGAGCCCATTTTAATAATTCAATAAATGGTAGTAATTGATGTCACTTTTTCATGCAGAAGAAGAGCTTTGGAGCCCCTTTTCCTTCTCTTCAATTTCTTCGGATCGCCAGGATATACCAATCCTTCGAGGGAGCTAGATTTAAGCAATTCAGCTGCCAGGGAATTTTCAATGCTGGCCGTCACCCAGTCGACAGATTCCTCTGCATCTTGCTTGCTGTCTTTAATCCAGGAAGGGTCTGGAATAACTAGGATAAGAGGCCCATCACCTGTATGGCGGTGCGGGTTGAGCATTGGTGGCATGAGGGATGCAACTCGGGCTCGGCTCGGAGAACGACGGTTGTTTACGCGTAGGTAGTGTGAAAGTATAAATCCGCTCATTGCCCGACGCCAAACTCTTCTCGAATATTTCTGGACTCAGGCTTCCGAAATATTTCCGCGCATTTTTTTTTTTCGTTATTGGAAGCTTTCCTTTTCCCCAGTAAAAAAGTTGACAATATCCGTTACTGGATCCGTATGCTGCAACATGTATCTAGAAATATTGACATTTCGACTCATCCGCACACATCGCTAACTAGAGTACAGGAGAAAAACTGAGGAGAAAAAACTGGTTGAAAGACGGGACCGCCAGAGAGGGTTTATTAACCGGTCAGAAACAGCCATGACCATCTCTGACCATACCGTTTCTGACCATGCCCGCCAGTTATGCATGCCTTTCCGTTCCAACTTCCTCATTATGGCATCTACCCTCCATCTCCGAAAAGGGTCTTTTCAGCTTGCCGCCTGGGTATGACCGAATTTCCATTAACTGGAAACGCCTTTGGTCGCGTGAGGAATACTCAGATGCTCAAGGCGCTTCAAAGTGTAACGGATTCTCGCAGACCAGAGGTCGGGGGTGTTGATAACCCGGGATTGATCTGCGCGAATGAACTAGCACCGTTGGTGGTAGAGTGACTAGGCAAGTAGATCACAATAAGTAGAAGAAAAAACGAGCACGCACGGGGATGGAATAAGAAAACGACGTAAAGGAAAGAATGGAATTAAAAGGGCTTGTCACGTTTTCAGGAAACGGGGACTGTGCGTGCGATAGAATGGAAGATTTGACGTTCGGATCCACTCTTGATGGGCGTAATCTTGTCCGGCCGCGGACAAGTGTCACACAACTCCCACTCATGGGGGTGTCCTGGGAACTGCGTGGTCCATGCGTGAGTATGAGAGTTCAATTGCACAAAAAATCAGCGTGCTACTTTTGGTCGGAGAGCGCTACTTTTCTCGTTTGGGGCACTACTTTTCGTCTCGTTCGGGGTGTGCTACCTTTCTCGTTTTCTCGAAGTCGGCGGTGTGCTACTTTTCTTGTTGGACTTGGCGCACACTACTTTGGGCTTTGTCACTCATGCAAGAAGGGGAAACATTAGACCATTAGCAGTCACGGGTGGATAATATGATGATCTGTCATGTAAGAAACCTTGTGCATGGTGTATGTCCTACGTAAGCTTGGTATCATATGGCTTGAAGTCATTAACGAAGGGCAGGGGAGTTAATGGTGCTAAATGATGCGAATGTGCAGGGCAAACACAATGATTAAGTCGTCAGAGCAGCAAGGGACAAAGCAGAATGATGCCTGAAATAAGGACTCAGCACATGATCTACACTACCCAAGGGTTTCGGGTAGGGTTTCGGATATGACACAAGGCAGAGTATGGGCAGTTTGGAATAACAGACAAAGGTTGTGGACCTTGCGGCAGTGTGGGCATCGCTGCCGTCACAGAAGGCTCCAAGTTGGAATTACTTGTTTGAGGGATTTTGGACTCGGAGACTCCTGCCTCAGTAACTGCCGAAGTGCTGGCTGTGAGAATATTAGAAATAAAATTTATTGAGTACAATGAACAGAAACTCTACCACCATAGCTGTCTGACTTAACCTGCTTTTCCAAAGAAGGCCGACAAACGCCAGTTTCAAATGCTGTTGAAGCATGGCGTTTGGATCCAACTCTGGTCCCCACTAGCGCATAGCATATTAGGGACATTGAATAAGAAGAAACTTGGACGCAGTGAAAACAAACCTGCTGGGGGGGACGCCATTGAGCCTAGATTGAGAAAAGCTGGCTCATGTGACAGGGCCCGGAGCTTTGGGAGGTTGGCATCACTTGACTCATCGTCGCTTTCAGTGTCTAATTCAGAGCCCATTGGCATGTCAGTGAAGAGGCGAGGGATGGTCTCATCGGATGCAGCTGCGGTAGCATCACCTGTATCAGCGTTGACAAGGCTGAATAGTCGGGGATATACAGCGAAGGTGCCCATTAAGCTGTCTTTACCAACGGCTCTGGTGCCTCCAAGCAACTCTATGCCCAAGTCTGACTTGGGATCACTGGGCAGGATGACCCGCGCTTTCCCCTTTGCCTTCCTCTTCAGGTTCTTCATTCGTGCGGGCTTTGGCATGAGCCGATTAGCACCCAGGTCGTCTGTGGAAAAGGAATCTGTGACCACATCAGATTCGTCGTCAGGGTGGGACTCGGAGCTCGTTCCAAATTCAATGATGTCATCCATGGGTTGTACATTCCTTAATGCCTTCTGTATCGCTATGTCCCAGTTGGTATATATGGAAGAGGGAATCTTAATATGGGGTGCTATGGGATGGTATCAGGCATTGTCTTGGACATGAAACAAATGAATACTCACTGATAGCGATAGAGAAAAATGTGTACTTGCACCCAGAGGTACCTTTCACCTCATCAAGCTCCTTGCCAGCAATTGTAGGTGTTACAATTTTATACCTTCATTCACACCTACTGCTGGTATCTCTCACCTTGCAGACAATCCAGTTCGGCATACTTCAGTCCGGATACGTATCTTTCATCATTTATCTATCTCCTTTTGCTCTGAAGCTTCTGATCCTCTAAGACTGCTTCACTTATCTTTTCTCTTCCTGATGGTTGGAGTCTTGTAACGTGTGTGTGCGATGGCATCAGACTATTTCTCCCAAATCTGGTTCTCTTTATGCCGGGTTCATAATCCTGATTACCACATCAAGTTCTCTCTCATTCCATAGCCTTCTGTTTCTCCTTACCTAAGCCCAATCATTGATCACTACTTAAGGCTGCACTTTAGTAGTAGTTGGGGCATTCTCGACCTTAGCAATCTACTTGATTGTTCCTCTGCTCAGTCTGTGCTCTCTTGTCTATATTGCTGTGAGAATTCAAGCTGTCCATCTGACAGTCTTGTCTTAATTCTAGCTCGAACCTCTGCTAGTATTCCCTACTAGCAGTCCTTAGTCTTGTATGTTGACTCGATGTAACAGTAGTAAAGTCTAGACATGTAAAACAGTCATCAGAAGAACAAATGAAATCACCTTAAAACACATACAATTTCCCAGATCATAGTATTGCTTGATCTCTTGTAACCAGCCATACTTGTAACTGAAAAATGCTACAAGACATCAGAATGACAATCAGGAACAAGATCACATATAGATACCTCACCTTCCTGCCAATTACTCTCCCAGGTGCTTCCCTCATTTTGAAAGCTGTTTATTAGTCCAAGCACAATCAATGGGCCCACTGCACAACACACAGACTACACCACTAAGGTATACATGCTCAGACTTGTATCCACTGTCCATGTCCTGCGAACAAATATGTTGCCTAAAATAAACACCAATCTGACAAAAGAAACTTACTGAGGATAAAGCATGTGCCAGGCAGCATCATAGAATCCAGGGTTGGCCCCCATTGAGTTCATACATTCCCTCATTGCCATGGCCATGTCTTCAAACAGGATCACACTGACTTGACTGCTGAATATCCCCTTGGAGTGATCTTGCAATGGAGCAGTAGTGATCTGCAGCCCTGCCCAGATGGCTTCTGTGACACTTTGAATGGATGCAGGATCTTCTAGAATTGATTAAGGTATGAAATAGAAGGCAAGTTCAGTAGAGCCACCATAGAAACTGACAGTGTCTGCAGAAGAACTGACATTCTCAACTATAGCAGCAGTGAGGTTAGATAATCATGTGATATATTCAATGTGACAGTATAATTGCTAGAGAGTGCACATATTTTATTGAAAAGTGGGTAAAGTACTGATATAGATGCTTTTTTGATGGGCCAGATATATTCCTGTCGGACGCCATGTGAGGGACATGTTGCTTGCATTGATGGCACATACACACCAAGCTGTAAATACTGCCAGTGAGCATGGTAGTGGATGTGATATCTGAGTTAATGATCTGATTTTGATACTTCCTGACCAGTGCTATAAAGTTGACTCCAAGCACATTAGGTTTTTGTGAAGGGTTTGGAGTGACAATCAAGGATATAGTACTGATTACTATTGGAGGTAGTGCTGCAAGAGTAATAGATACTAATGAGATAGTTTTGTTATCCTGGCATTCTCCACCATGTTGAGAGAGCTATGCACTGATAATCCCCCAACTGCCTGTACCTCCACCCCAGATTGTCCAGAATAAGTCTGAGTCTCAAATGGCATTAATTGTCCAGATAACCCCATCAGCAGACATGATCTGGTAATCAATTTATTACATATAGTAGAGATGCATGATAACATGACTTACTGTGACCTCAAGGAGATGGTCAATCTGATGCCATTAGTATTATTGTTGAGAATAAAGAATATCATCTTACAGCAAGCCCATATGAAGGACTCAGTCTGATTCAGCATAGATATGAGCAAACTATGACTAAAGACTGAAATATTTTACACTCACATACTGTAGCTGCCTGTCTGGATATAGCCCCCAGCACACTAGCAACCATGCCACTTCCTCTCACACAGATGGCCTGCCTGTAGGATACAAAACATGATTTGCTGGTATCATCCAATCCATCTCTCCTCCCCAATCAATGTGATCTCATGTGCCATCAGGCTCTCCTCCTCAATTGGATCTTCTCTGCACTCTTCCTCAATCTCTCTGCTGGTTGCTGCATTGCCACTTTCATGTGTGATGTGCTCACTGCATGGTATAGTCATTGGCATACCCAGTTCAGCCTGTGCATCTGTGGCTCACCATGCACCTTCCTCTGTGCTGTCTAAAGGTTTGATAGGTTTCCTGGTTTGATGCCTTTAGTTGCTGAGCTAAGGGACCCTGTGAGGTCAAGCTGTCATTTTTGGTCTCACATACTCGATTCTTAGCATTGTATGATTATCCTAATGTTATTGGCTCTGCACCAGACATCCTGGCACATTAGAAGAGAAATCTAGGCTTGTGTATTATATAGGAGAGCAGGAGGTGTTGAGAGCTGATGAAGACAATTTAGAGCACCAGAGTGATGGAAATGGTGACTGAATAAGTGGATGAGGCAGAATGAATGGTGCAATGAGTGATGTGCACTGCAAGTCAAAATAACTTGAGATAAGATTGTTAGCTGCAGACAAAGTTGTGAAAATATATCTATTGAGTGCACAAACTCAGTCATCACATGAGAGAGCAGACAATGAACTGGAATTACCTATTGAGCACACAAACTAGTGGGTATATGTAAGCTCGAGTAGATAATGACAAAGGAAAAGAGATAGCTCATCTCAGTCATCACACAAGAGAGCAGACAATGAACTGAGGGAGTGGTTGAAAATAATCTAGGCTATATATTTGGTGTGATAACAAAGTAGTCAAGTGGAACAAAGGAAAGTAAAGTAAAAAAGATGGGTTGCATGGCGACATAGTTGTGTCACATACAAAGAGAAGGTATGTATCAGCAGTATGGCTGTGCATGTGCTTGCTATTCCAACAAAAGTGTCAGTGTGAGCAGTATGAGCACATGACAAGCAATGTGCCTGGGTTATCTAATCTATCCATCAATGAATCCAGGTGACCTCTGACAACCTGAATCCACTGCACTATTGAGAACAAATGAAACTGTGCACAAGAAAAGTCATGACTGTAGCATTACAAAAATCATAAAATCATGATATAATGAGTACTCTCACATACTACCTATAATTACAACATATAAATGCATTACATGCTCACTTGTAAGCTATAAAGTACATAAGCTGACAATGCTGGCAAGTTGTTTGCTATGGCATCACTGGCAGAGTATCCCTGCCTTCATGAACTAGTAAACTTGAGGACAATGACAGTTTCATACCACACCTTGACAGCTGCACCAGAAGTGATGTGGTAGATGGCATGGTTGATGGGAGTGTCATACAACAAGGCAGTTGGAGAATACCACAAGTGAAGGGGGAACCTGAGCAGTTCTTTGTTAAGTCCTTGGGTCAGGACAATGCTCTTAGCATGGCCATTGGTGAAGTGTCCACTGATGAGTGGCTATGAGCAGATGCCTTGTAATGGAATCTGTGATGGGCAGCACTTGATGGAGATAACTCTTGGATGCTCTGTGGTGCATTAATAACATTATTTGATTAACACATGACTAACATATTGAAACAGAAACCTACCTTCTTCTGGAGAGAAGAGAATGGCAAATACCATGATCAATTGCTGCTCCACAGATGGCAGAGTGGGTAATTCTGTGTGTGCATCATGGAAACACATTCCTTGTGATGGTGAGGCCAGTTCTAAAGGATGGCAGGTCACATGAGTTTACAATGAGTCACATGGCATGAGAAAGAAGTGCAACACTCATGCTCTCCAAATGTGCTGGTGTGCAGTACCATATAGCTTGGCAGTGGCTACACCACATAGAAGTTGGCTTGCAGCAAATCATGCAAGGGCAGTTGATCATTGGAATGGAATTCCTATTTGCACATGTTGGAGACAAGAGAAGAAGTGTTGATGATGCTAGAGATCCAAGGCCAGACTAGCCAGATTTAAATATATTCAACAAAGTATACCCTAATCAAAGAGATGGTGTCTTTGAGCTATCAGGCATGCAGTGGGATGTAACAGCTTGGGTGGCAAAGTGAAAACTGAGTCAAACTCTGCCAATACTCCATCATCAAAATTGTCAAACTCTGATGATACTCAATAAGGCAAGTCAGTCATAAGGCTATGCCATCATCACAACAATATAATACTATAACATCATTTGAGCAACTGCATGTATGCTGCTGCTGCATCATTGCCCATTGCAATGATAACTCTTTGATAGACTCAATATATATTCCATATACTTATAGATAGTGCAAATGCTAGTGTTGCCATGGCTTGGCTAGCTGCAAGCTGACTTGAATTTTAGCAGCTTAGCTAACATCTCAGCTCATCTAATTCATATTAACTGTGCCTGGTGTCTCAGCTCAGCTCAGCCAGCTCTATTGGTTGGCTCTGAGCTCTATGGTGTACATTTATGGCAGAACATTGGCTCAAGCTGACTTATAGCTGACTTGAGTTGACTTGAATCTCCTCCATGATAGTAGAACTGCACTGCCATGGTTGTAAGACATGCTGATAAAACATATTTGCACTATGTACATGTACAAATCATATCCACCACATCCAACAATCACAAATACTCAACTTTAATGAACTGATAAATGTGACAAACACCATTCAAGTTTCAATGAACTCCAATCTAGCTATCATGCAGTGTCCTGAGCCTGGCTTATGGTGGCCATGGCTGCCAAGCATAGGCTACTAGAGTAAGAAAGTCAATACTGAGCTACTGACAATGATCTCATACATGAAATATGATATATGAGCATGATTGTACTGTGGATAAAGCAGGAGTTCCAGGCTTGTGTGGCTGGGACTTCATGATCTTGCATCTGCACAGTGGTGTGTAAGGTCATTGCACAGGCATAGCTTTTAGTGGGATCTGAGGTGGCTGTGACTCTGCTGGGCTGCCTGGGCACTCTAACATGAGAGGTGTTGAGATTTATGATTTCATCTATCTTATCTTCTTATCAACGTCATGAATACTCATGGCATGTCACATGATAGAAGTCTAGAATGACATGTAACATCAGCTGATTACACTATCCATATTACAAGAGATGACATCATGCTGACTGATACCTCACTAATTATGATATCATAGTTACATCATATCTACTGTGGATGATGTGCTTAACATGTCATAATCCTTAATATGGAGACACTTGTCATCTATATTCATATAAGCACATTCTGTCACATTCCTTATCATTCTATGGTCTGTGAAACAAACCTAATAGCTACTAGAGCTTTTCAGGTTATCACTAGATAGCTTAGACTAGAAGGAGAGCAGATAAGGGAAATACCCAAGAGGATCTGACTGAAGATCCTTTGATCATTAATTTAGGTTCTTATATACCTAAGTACATGTTTGTCTCTATTTGGTCCATTATCCAAATGTAGTCATGAACAGCCATAAGGCTATGAAGTGGAGATTAAAAGAATAAGGAAAACATGAGATGTGGCAAAACAAATGGAAGAGAAGCATAGAAGCACATAGCTATAGAATGGAAGGTAACAGTAATTAAATCCATGAGGCATAGAAGAGAAGTGTATGAATAGAGTTAAGTTCTGTTGTATAAGGTTCAATGTATCTAAATGTGTAATGTCATGAATTATAGAGTGGCAAGCACTATGCTATCATGAAGATTGTGAAGAATCAATGAAGTTTAGGGTAGATGTGTTTGATACTTAGCAGATGAGAGGTAAATGAGACAGGGCTTGGGGTAATTGATTTGGACAGCAAGCCTAGCATCAAGCATTAGACTTATATGGCATAGTTTAACCTTATTGCAGAGGAGTATTAATTGGAGTTTGAATAAGTTATATTGCAAAAAGAGCATTTGTAATAGTCTGTACATTGAAACAACTACAACTAAATGTCAACCCTATACAGGATTGGTAGATGTTGAAGTTAAGGGATGAAGGAAGTAAAAGAGTAAGAAGGTCGAATCAAGATATCCCCCACTTGTAGTGATGGATGACAAAAAGAACTTGATTGGAGAGACTCTGCATCAGAGGCTCATCTTATATACTACATGGATGTATGTATCTATTTGTACATGTTTGTTATGTAAATAGTCTGTCTTAGGAAACATATATCCATAAAAGGTAATTGAGGCTGGGCATGAAGAGTCAGTGTGACTTGGAACATATCCATGCATAGGTTTGTGGCATATCTTGGAAATAGGTGGAGATTAACTACATGTTGCACACATGTTGTGTGGGAGAATGGAAGATAGAAGCATGATGAACACATTGTCCATTATGATCATGAGAAATAGAAGTTAAGAAACTTCTACTTGGAGATTAAAAGAGAATTGTGACTTGAATGAGAGTGGATCAAGGGTTTGTACCCTTGATATGTGACTTGACTTAGAACAATTGAATGAAAGTGCTTAGTAAGCTGCTTAGTCAGTGAGCTTAGTCATTGTTCATATGAGAAAATGTTAAGTCCTGAAGGACGAGGTATTGCATTAGGCAGCATTTGTAACACCTAATTATTGATGCTCTTGCTCAACATGGTTCCTGAATGTGCCAGAGATAGCATGGCAAAGTACCTCTTTGAACAGGACCTTTCCAGTGAGGTATATGCCAAGTAGCACCATGTAAGTAGCACCATGTGAGTGACCCAGAAAAATGGAATGTTTCAACCAGCTTCTGGTAAACTTGAAGGTAAATAATGTTCAAGATCAGGTGTCTAGGGGGAAGGAATTAGATATGATGTAAGGGAACAAAAAGGTATTACCTTGTCAGGCCAGCCCATAATAGAGAATGGCTATAGGCCAGAGGAAAACTAGGTATCAAGCACAGTCTTATCTTGTTCAAGGAAAGTTCTTGCTAGCAGCCAAGATCTTTGCACATTTGGTGGCTTCTTTGAGCAATTGAGCAATGACCCAATCCTTGCCATTGTTGGTCTGAAAATGACACAGTTGTTATATAGTGCAACTGAGTGCCATCACTTATGTGTGTCACTCCCTTCTCCTTTCATGCAGACAAAATAGGCAGGACAATGGTGACCCCAGCAGCTGATGGGAGATGCACCAGTCTTGAATGTTGTCCAGCCTTCTATACCAATTTGCCTCTGTCTGTGTGACTTTGTAATTGTTGGGACCATGAGCTGGCATGATCTTGATGACATCTGTTTCAAAATCCTTGTTCACTATCTCATCTACAAGGATGCAAACATGAGTTCTCACAATGGTCACAATTTTTATGCAGCTGGCTTCACATATAATTAGCAGTCACCTATTGACAAACAGGTGGGTTGCAGATTTTCCATGAAGATGCTGGACATGTTTAAGGGGTGGGAAATGGGAGTATGGAGATAATGGCCATATCTTGTAATAGCATCATCTCTGAATGTGCAGCAATGACAATCTTTTCATCCACACAAGTATAAGCAGGATTAAACATGACTATGAAGCAAGAACATACCAGGGCCCTTTGTTACAATCTCTTTTCTTGCTGCATCCCTTGCCCTTATTACTTACACTCAAACCACTGTTCTCTTTGGTATCACCTATGAAACATGGTCTCACTTCTTGTTGATCATTTCTCCTCTACATTCATGACTTATTCTTCTTTGAGCTCTTGTCTAGGATGCTAACTCCTCCATTGATTCTCTCATATCAATGTCATAGTTCCTGATTACTTATTTGCCTTCCATAGTGTTCCTTTTGTTTCTACTGCAGACTGACTAACCTGCAGTCTTCTTTCCCTTTTATATTTCTCTAAGGCCAGCCCTATACTCAAACAGCAATCACTATTTAAGTCATAGTATCACATCATGTAACCTTTTCTCTTTACTTCGAATCTATTGTATTTTCTGCTTAGCACAACTTAAGTTCTATAGAGGACGTTGTGACTCTTTATGAGCTCCTCCCTCTGTGGTACCTCCTCAGAGTCTGGTTATCCCTAGTATCAAGAACTCACCACCTCATGTTCCACACAAGGTGTTGTAGTGCTAGGTCTAACACCCTTAATAAGGTATGCAAACAATGTGATGATGTCAAACTTGAATTTTCTTTTGGAACTGAGCTAAAAATATGACTGGAGAGGCATGAGAGGCACAAAGGGTGAGGGTATGTATGTGAATGTATGAAAAGAGCAGGCTATGTGTTACAACTTATCCCAGACTTTCACATTGTGTATACTCTTTTTCTTTTTCTGCTTGCTTACTGATCACATGAGTACCCTTATGGTCATGTGAGTACCTTTATGGTCATGGATACCTTTCTTCATCATTCCATGACCTTCTGTTTGATTACATGATTTGCTTACTCAGCAAATCACCTTTCACTATATAAATCCATCTGTCATCTCTTCATTTCCCTAAGCTAGAGCTTCCTTCAGATACTATCATCTGTATCTTGGTAGCTTGTCCAATACTAGCTTTCCCTTGCTTTGTCTCTCATGAGTCTTCACCCTCCTCATTGATTGGGCACTCCTGGGATCTCTAGGCTATCTTCTGGTAGTATCATTTATCCTAGTTAAGTCTCTGCTTATCGCAAGACTTCCTTGTACCCTTGTCATCATAGCTCTTTTAGCACAACATATCCTTGTCATCATTACCTCCATTACATGACTCCTCATCCTATGTCATCCCCATTAACCTTGAAGAGCCTTGCTTGTCCCTACTTGAGCCAAGCTTAACACTATGCATACACTTGGGATGTTGGCAAGTATCCATTGTTGCAGCATGTCACTCTCACATTGCTGCCATGTGGTTGTTGATTGTGAACACTGAGGGGAAGAGGGAGGAGACTCAGGGGAGCCTCATCAGTGGCAGTAGCAACAAATCCATTTGATGCCACCCTGGAAGAAGGACTTGCTGGACAAAAAATAAAAGGGAACTGGTGCTGCCTTAGTTCCTTCCTTTTTAGGTCACTAATGTTTGCTAAAGCATGCAGTTAGAGTTTATGAGAATGACAAGAACTTGTTCAGCATTACTTAACAGCCATGTATTAATTATTGCTTGAATGGCACACTTTTGTAAGAGAATAGAGTTTCATCTTTGGGCCATCCAGAACTGCATAGTGTGGTCAGAGTACCTGTATCATGCACAGTCAGTGCACATATTTACAAGGACAATGAACCTGGTGGCAAAACTCATCATAACAGCTTTCAGACTCAGGATCCAGGATCTGAACAGGGACACTTGAGCACAACTGACACATTCTTAAAATTATGCTACCCTGCAGATTTGGCCTGAAACCATCTGCACTGTTTCTGAGAGTGCTGGCCCATAGTTTCTACATTAGTTGGTCCTTGACACTGTCAATGGCATTTTTCAGACCACTGTTACAATGTGAGTTGAGTGCAGTGTACCATGAGTGGTAGCCTTCAGCACAGGGGGAGGGGTAGCCATCACTGGGACAGTGAGAAGGAGAGCATGATTATTTGCAATAGGGGCAGGCAGTGTATTGGACATCAATATGGGTCTCTGGAACTTATATGGCCACAAGGAAAACATAAATGAGTGGTCAGGGCAAGTTATAGGTCTCTGGACTTGAACTGTTTACAAAGGTGCTGTTTGGTCTCTTTGAGACTGGCAATGCTAGCAAACACAGATCCAAAAGTCTTTTCATCTTTTTTGGTTTCTTGATCTTCCTCTTTGGGTAAACCTTGATCTGGCCCCTCAGTCATAGTCTTCACTTTTGCCTGACAATTCCCAGTTTCAAACTGACATGCCTGAAACTCTTGGAGGTTAGCTTACTAGGTTGTCTTGCACACATTTTCTGACCATACCAGAAGATTCTGTCATCAGTGCAGGGGCAACTTATCAAGTTGGATGCATTGTTAGAGATCTTTTTACAAGTGAGTATCACCTCCTTTAGTGTCATTCCATGCTTATCCATATAGGGAATCTGTCTCATCCTTCTGGATGTATTCATCAGTCCTGAGACATGGGCTACCCACACAGCATTGTTGGTTTTGATGTTATCCAATCCTTTTGGGAACTGTTTACTGCAGGGAGATCAGCAACAATGAGATATTCAATGATTATTTCTTGAAAACCTCTTCAATGTTCAAAGAAGAAACAATGCAATGCTTTTTCATAATCTTCTGCCTCATGCTTTGGAGCATCTTGGGTCAATGGTTGTCAACATCCAGGTGAGTCTTTTGTATGCTGGGGTTGGTGTGGTTTCAATTTTTCATGGTAGACACTCAATTCAGTATCTTGTACAACCAACATAATTCTCACATGGGCTGTGATGCCTCTTTAATTCATCCATTCATTGTAGTGACTCTTCTCACTCAGTACTGTGAATGCACTGTGCACCATGAACTTTCTTGTGTGGCTTTGCATGACTATGTGTTCAATTGGCTCAATACAAGCAAGGTAGCCACTGATACTGCTAACCTTAACCTTAGATCTATCTCTGCTCTTTTCAGAAAACTCATCGAGATTTGACTATGAGGCATATATCCAAAGGCTTGTTGCATGCAGTGAGCTTGGCCTTTCATGTTCCAAGATGAGCCACCATAATTCCTAATGTACTCAGCTTTTCATGAATTGGAACAGCCAACATAGTCAGTTTTGAAACACTGTGAGTTTCTGCATTGAATACCACTTCATAATGCCACATCATCCTTGTTGCACCAGTGCAAGTTGATTTTATATGGGGCATGTGCACACAAGATGCCAGAGGATTTATATGAGAAGGAAATGAGATGCAAGATTCAAGCCAGTGTCCTTCCTCTTGTATTTGAAGGTGTGTCCTCCATCAATAAGATCATACCATATGCTCACCCAGTGAATAGTCAGGAAAACCTCCCCATTTATTCACTTCCTTGTTGGCTTTGCACTGTCATTATTGTACTACTATCCATGCTTCATGATTTGAACAGATTAAAGTATTCAAGGAATGGCTTTTGCCAAACTATAGAAATTTTTGTAGTTCATAAGTCATCATTGATTCCACCTCTTTTTCACATGCTTACCATCTCTATAGATCTGACAAGTTCAATGAGTCTGTCATTCTTCATACATACAGCACCATAGTGGAGTTAGACTACTTACCTGAACTTCTAACAGAATCACAGAGAGTACATGGATAGACTTGTCAGACTCTCTTTCTCTTGAGTTTGTATAGGCTAATGGTTTATGAAGGAATATACTACTGCATGCTTCCATGAGGCACTTCACTTATTTTCAGCAGAGCCTCATCTAGCAAAAGATGTGCATATAGACACTGTCTTGCCCAGTACTTATTTCATGCCTGGATCAGATGATGAACCCTTTCTTGAGGCTGAAAAATTCTTGATGGCCATTTTGGTAGGGAGCATCACAGTTATAGATATATAGGATTGCATATGAGCTGTGAGCCATTCTCATCCATGCAACAACTCATATTCACTTCAGGAAGCTGACTCTGTCACAGCTTTGTATTGAAGAAATGACACTGAAGAGTTTGAGCCTAAATGCTTCATTGACACTCTGATCTATCACTGGCTGAAAGATGCATGTAATGTCATAGGTTCCAATTTCAAAAGTGCCTGCTAGATTCATGTTTGCATACTTTAGATTTACCATTCTCTGGTGATGCAAGATCATGTTTGGGACAGCAGTTTACACTTGTGGAAACAATTGGTATACTTGTGAGCATTGTATGTTGGTACAAGATTTGAATTCTGGATGATCTTGCAAGCATGCCATTTGAGAAGCAGAAGGTGTTACTGAAATGGAAGGCTAGTCTCACATTGATGTCAACCAACATTTGCATCAAGCTATGTTAGTAGGTTTAGATTCAGCTTGAATGCACAAACTCTAGTTGGTTTCTCTGCATGTTCTTTGCATTTAGCCTGCTTATATAATGTTTATATCAAATGAGATTTATAGAGTTATTCTGGAATTAAAATTTTAAAAAAAATTTAGGGATCCAAAAACCATTTCTGCCATAAGATAGAGCCCATCTGGGAGATCATTTTGACCCCCTTATCATGTGATTTGGTGCACATATCATGGAGATAAAAATCAAACAATATCTACTAAGGTGATATGGGAAATTACCATGTAGAAAAGTAGCAGGAGCTTAGTGAATGTTACCAATGCATTAAGAGGGTTGAAAAACCCCAGGAGAAACCTTTTCAGACCCTAGAAACAAGATCCTGAATTAATTGAATATGTCTGTGAAAGAAGGTGATGATGGCATATAGTACTGAAAGAAATCTGGAATGCTTTGAAACTGTTTCCACTGAATTTGAAGTATAAAATAACTCTAGGAAGAGTGTTTTCAGAAGGCTAGATCAAGATCTTGAATTAATTTAAAGTGAGCAATTTTATAGAGGAGAGAGAAGATGGTAGCATATAGCATTGAAAAAATTCTGCCATGCTCTGAACCTATGTCCACTGCATTGCTGGCATGGAAAGTCCATAGAAAGAGTGTTTTTAGATTCTAGATACATGATCTTGAATTAATCTGATATGATCATAGAAAAAGGTGGTGATGGTGACATATATTACTGAAAAAAATCTATCATGCTCTGAAACTATTTTGACTGAATTAAAAGCATAAAAAAATGCTAGAATGAATGAATGTTTTAAGATAGTAGAAACAACTATTTGAATTAACCTGATCAAGATATATCCATTGTATCCTCCTCCTCCTCTTCTTTCTCCTTCATATTTACATCATAATCTATGGCCTCTTCCTGTATATCTTCCATATCTATATCCATCTCCATTCTTGCCTTAGATCTAGATGATTTGACTGATTTTGAAGCATTTGAAGCATTCTTCATGTTCTTCAAACACATTTGCAAGACTTTTCTTTTCTGCCTGTCTGTTTCATTCTTTCTGCTGGCCAGACCATCAAATCCACTAGACCTTCACAACTCCTCTTCAAAGACCTTCTTTGACTTTATATCCCTAACATGGATTGTTTTCTTTTCCTTGCTTCTTCCTTCCTTTCTTGACTCCTTGCTTATGTCTTGAATCTTGTAAAACTTGGAATTTGTTACCATAACAAATGCACCATTCTTCATAGTCCAAATAGTTCCCATGCTCTTTTTCATCATCCTTCTGCTTGCAGAAAGACATTGCAGATGAGAAAAGATAAATGCAAGTGCTTCATTCAGATCAAAGCACTGTTGCTCACTTCTTTCTTTGAGCAGGTTATGATATCTCTTGATGTACCCCTCTTCCTTCCAGTATGCAGCCCATCAAGACTTTTATAGTGATGGTGAGTGCAAGGGAGGAAAGTATATGTTCATTCTATCTGCAAAGGAAATTGATCTGGGTTCTTGTCAACCATAAGCTATGCCTTCAGTACTCTCTAGACCAGCATTGCTGGCCTCAAACAGTATGTTGGTTATGGTGTCATCCATACTGATGACAGTCCAGCACCACATGGCATCCTCAAGAGTGTGTGGAACAGAAAAATTTCCTTTGAATGCTCTTTTATCCACCATCATCCAGACTTATATTGTGAACTGGCAAAAGAGTTGGCAGACATCCACTGCAAAGCTATAAAACTCTGCAGGAAATGTCCACTCCTTCAGTATCAACATAGGATTGTCAGAAATGCTTTGCTTTAGTGTGGTTCAAGTGGAAGTGGGTCCAATGAGAAATATAGTTCTGGACTGATTGAAGAAGTAAAGAATTTCACCATTATTATGGAAGAAAAGTGCTTTGTCTCACTGTGTCTTTGCATTGCATCCCATAAGAGCCAATACTTGAGCATCATCCACTTCTTGAATTTCTTCCAGGCATGGGTTTAAATGAATGTCCAGATCTTGTAGAAAGAATATGTTGGCAATATTTACCACATTGTGATATTGCAGCAATTCCAAAGGCTCTCTGACATGATAGTCAAATACTATTGGAGTTGAGGTGATGCAGTGCAGCATGTGGTTGAGCAGCCCTGTTATTATGTCCAAGTTTGGAGGTTTCTTCTTCACTAAGATGATCTGGGTCTGCTGTATTTCCTCTGTTCATCTAGCCAGGAATGAAAACCAGACTTCAGATGGAAGTCAAAATACAGGATTAGATTTCATATAATTTTCTGCCTAGCATATCCAAAATAAATTTAGATGAAAGAACTTCTGTCATATATGAACATGAACCCACCTTGAAAATGATATCATTTAGCAATGTTTGAGCTACCTGTCCACTCACTCTATATTCATTCCTAACTCCATATGTTCTTTGCTTGGCCTTCTGAAATACCTTGACCATCTTGTGACACTCAGCATAATATTTTGAAGTCAGCTGATATACATCACTGTCTAGAGCAAAGATGGCAATATTATCAGAGGTGCAGACCACCTTGTAATAGAGATTGTATGTGCTTCTGAAGGCAATATGGATTTGAAGGGCACATTGTTCATTCATCTCTGCTTGCAATGCTCCATATCTGGACAGCATGCATTGATAATGTATGGTTTCTCTATTGAATCCAGCTACACCATAAGGCATTCAATCTCCAGAGACTAGTTACTGCACCATTTAGTGATTGGAGTGTGAATGTGATCCCAACATCGACAATAAGTTCTTCATGTTTATGATCCAGCATGTAGTTCCAATCCAGGCAGGTGAGGTTGTGCTTGAGAGCAGCCTGTGGGCTCACATGAATACCTACTTGACCATCTTTTGTGAGGAGCTTGATCCATTTGCCTTCCACCACAAAGAAGAATGATCCATACATGGAGAAGTAGTCATGATCATTTCTATGATGTCATGCATGGCTTCTTGAACCTTCAAAAAGACCTGGTTGAAAAAAGGGAGTGTTTTGGATGTACCAGACCCTCCACTGCCTGTCCTTTGCCCTTTATATTTGACTTTCTCTAGGGTCTGGTCCATATATGGTGCCCAACTCTCTTCAGAGTTGTCTTGAAGGGCAGGTAGAAATATATCCTTCCAGAAGGGATCTAAGACTCCCTGAGGCATCATGTTAATTCATCTTCCATTAAAAGGGCTGTGATGAATCATCCTAGGAAATATGATATACACTGCCAGGTTGTATCCAGAGGTCAAGCTTAGCCTTCCAATGAGGGCATGGAAAATGGCTGTCATTGGGAACTTTTTTGATGGCCACTCCATGCATGATCCCAAAGTATGCTGATCTAGTTCTGATTGTGGAATGAGAATGTCAACATAGACATGGTTGTGTTTTGCAATCCCAAGCTTTCCATAGATGGGCATCATATAGACACCAATGCTCCTCTTGCAAACAATCTTTCTGGTAGTCCAGATAATGCTATCAATGTCAACAGAGATCTTGATTTCCTCAGATTCAAAATGGATTGCATCCTTCTCTAGGTCCACACATACATATTTGATGTCCTCTTCATGGATGGATATACATCCACAAACAAACATGTCATGGCCATTTTGACATGGTTGGTGAACTCTAGGAGAGTCCCCAGCATATTTCAGCATTTCCTGGGCATCCATGACCATGATATCATCAATGTTCATCTAAAGTGACTTTCTAAGCATTATTATCAGAGAAAATTGCATGCTTACCTGTATATCATCCTCCTTGATGGCATTTTTAGTGACTTTGTGAGGAGCTTGCTGAGTAGGGCTATATTCTTCCACTTGCCCTATGGTTATAACATGGTCCATGACCTTGATGGGAGCACCCAGATAAAACATTTGAAAGGAACTTTTGAGTAGACAATAGTCATGGTCCTTCCATATGGACCATGCTGATGCCTGAGTCATTTGCTCATATGGAAAGGTGAATATGGAATAGACCTGTCGCTGTTGTAGCATCTCCAAGGTGGGACCATCATCATAGTCATCATACTGAGCATTATGCTCAAGAAAGTGCCTTCCTTCATAGGCAGGAAGATAGATGGGTGGTGTACATCAAGGAAACCTATCAAGAGAATCCAGTTTCCAATTCTTGACACTCTTTCTTGATAATTTGGCTGTTTTTGAATGCTGGCAGTCATAATCTGCTTCTCCTTCTTGCTCTAAGGGCATATCCAAGTCTTGGTGGATATTTCCCAATACTCTGGGCTGATGCATAGTTCTATTGCATGCACCTTGAAGTATCTTGTGATCCTTGATCTTGGCTTTCAATGTCATAGCATGCCTACTAGAAAGTCTTTCCATTGTGGCCTCTCTATCCTCCACTATCTCTGTTTTCTGTAGCTCTTGCTCCTCCCAATCCTCCAAAGCCTCTGGAAACACTTTGATATAAGGTTTCAGTTGCTTGGATGCCATGGTGGCATGTTCTAAACTTGCAGAACACTTCCTGCACTGATTGATAGTAATTGTTATGATTTTATACCTTTATGCCCACTTGCTGCTAGTCTCTTTCACTTCACAGACAGTCCAGTTTGGCATTCTCAGGTCCAGATACATATCTTTTCTCTTGTGTTTATCTCCTTTCACTTCTAAACTTCTGATACTCTAAGACCACTTCTCTTTTACCTTCTATTCCAGACACTCAGAGTCCTGTAATGTGTGTGTGATGTCATCGGACTATACCTCCCAAATCTGGTTCTACTTACACTGGATTCATGATTCAGCTTACCACATTTATTCTATCACATTCTATAGCATTCCACTTTCTTTCTTACCTCAGCCAAATCACTGGTCACTACTTAAGGCCCATCCTTTGTAGTAGTTAGATCATTCTTGACCTTAGCAATCTATCTGGTTGCTCCTTTGCTCAGTCTGTGCCCTCCTATCTACATCATTGTTGGAATCCAAGCTGTCTGTCTGACAGTCTTGCCTTAAGTCTCCAGCTCGAACCTTTTACTTGCACTCAGTACTAGCCATCTTAGTCTTGTACATCGTCTCAATGTAACAGTAATAGCAAGATGACACATTAGATGGTTATCACAAGCACAGTTACCACCAGCCTGAAATTGTTGAAGTAGTGCTTCATCTATCTCCATGTCACTCCAGTGCATCAGAGGATTATGTCTATAGTACATATAATCTCTGTATGCCCTAAAACAATGCATCTGGATGACTCCCACCATAACCTATCTTAGGATGTGACCACAGAGAAGACCATTGTGGTTGTTGTCCAATAATTGCCATGTGCTTGATAGACCTTGCTCAAAGCACCTCTGAAGAGCAGTGCATGCAGTGAGACCACAGTCATATCCATTTTGTGGCCAGTTTCTGCTGAGAACAAGAACAGTCTCTGGATTGCCAGCATCCTATAGATAGAGTTGAGAAATCTTTTGCCAGTAGTCAGGTCCTTGCCATTGTCTCCAATTTATGCTATTTTCTATATCCATCACATAAGCAGTGTGGTATGCATAGTCAAACACAACATCAAAGAAATGATCATGGTGATGAGCTAGAAATATAATGGGCATTATTGAAGCATCTTCATGCAAGTTGATGTGGTGGTCATGCATGAATTGAGCTCTTTCTTCAGAGAAAGACTAAAGTAATCTCTTGCTTTGATCATAAAAGGGCCTAGCAAAGAGGTGATGGACAAAGTGAACATGAGGTGGGTGCTAAGATTCATGCCAGAGTGTTGCCAGATAGTAGTCTCCAATCAAGGCATCCATCCACTGTTTAGTGTTTAGTGTATCAAGCTCTCTGTATGCAGTATCCCAATAGCCAGGCCTAGATAAAACATGAGCTTGACATAAAATCTATGATTATTATAAAATCCAGTGAATAAATGCATATAACACTGACCAGCTATCTCTTCCCTTGGTACATGTGGGAATGCTAAGTTAGATGTAGGTGATGTGGGTGATCTAGACAAAGCAGGTGATGATGATGATGATGATGATGATGATGATCTTGAGGAAGAAAACTGAACTCTTTGACATGGAGCAGCAGAGATATTCTGAACAATGCTCTCAACAAAATTTTCAGGTAAATCTGTTACAGGTGCACTCTATGCTATAGTGCATTATGATTACTGAAGCTACAAGCACTATGGATATGGACTACGGACTAAGAATACGGACACTCTTAAGTTTTATCTTATCAGTACCGGACTTACTGATTACTCTTTATTTTCACATCTTCACATGTGCACATAGTCACATATCACTTATTCACCATTTCACG